>JAATLQ010004880.1:0-35053 GCA_013421005.1 Heliconius erato x Heliconius himera | reverse complement strand
ATATATATATATATATATATATATATATATATATATATATATATATATATATATATATATATATATATATATATATATATATATATATATATATATATTGAATAAACATTTCCCAATTACACACAAAAAATTTGAATGGCGAAATCAAAAGGTCTAAAGATTTAAATAACTATTTATTTAACGTACAACAATATAGATAATCGTACTAAAATAAAGCAACCAATTTTCTGTAAATATACTAAAATAATATTAAATAAATATTAGTACAGTCCAAGAGGCGAAGCCGCGCGGGAGCTACTAGTTACCAACAAATACATATGACTATGCTATTTTCAAGCTGTTTGTTGGTACATAACATGTAAGTGTGACGTCAAGCCTTATCTCATGAACGATACGATTACTTCTAACTTCTGACCCACAAAGACCAACAGACACAACAATAGCGATAAATAGTGTATTGACGTCACTGCATATACCTTCTTCTATCTCGTTCCAAATCACTGTAGAACTGAATATGAACTGTCTATTCAATTTTATACATTGTCAGTTGTTATTTTTTTTTTTTTTTATGGAAAAGACAAGGCAAACGAGCGTGCGGGTCACCTGATGGTAAGTGATCACCGCCGCCCACGACCCCGTGCACCACCAGAGGGGCTACAGGTGCGTTGCCTGCCTGTAAGGTGGATTGGGCTCCGGAGCCCGGCATTACCTAATGCGAAACGCAGTGGCATAAAGCCACTACTTCACGCCGGTTTTAAATGCCGGGGGTGGTAATGTTCCGGTCGAGTCTGCCCATGCGTGTTGCCATTGCTGGCGACGTGACTCTACCACACGTACTTTAGTCGCCTCTTACGACACCACCAGTACCAGGATGATCCTATTCTAGGCCGGGATCACACGGCACAAAACTTAATTACACATTTTTTTTTCAGTTTCACGCTATATCCCGCATTAACTCTTCCTTTAAGGGAAGGGAAGGGTTAAGACATTCCGTTTTTCAATTTACGCTCAACTTTCGAGGCATTGCATATTGAGTGGAGGAACTTATCTCCGCGCTTTGTCTTGATAACAGACCGAAAAAAAAAGATACACGTCCCAGCTGAGCCACGACGCGACGGCGCCAATTTGTTACATTTTTTTTAGCTTCACAGCATCCCGCACATAGCAGGTTAAGCAAAGGATACGTAGGAACCTAGTGTTAAGACACTCCGTTTTTATTCAGAAAAATGAGGAGACATTGTGTGTTGAGTGACGCAGCTCAACGCCACGGTTTACCTCTTTACCAGAGCGAAAAAATTAAAATATTATATAATATATTCATTTCCTCAAGTGTGAATCGAACCCACAACGATGCGTTTACGATAATCTTATTTAAAAATCATCTTTTACAATATGTATAGCGATATAAATAATAAAGAGATTATCTAAAATTCCATAGCAGCTATTCAAATTTCATCTGACGTAATAGACATTGTTAGATGAATAGGATAAATCATAAATTGTAATTCCATTGTCGCATTACAATATCGCGCATTTTAAATATACGACACTCAAAAATACATAGACAATATTTTTTTGGGTTAGTATTTTAAAAACCTAGATTATTATTATAAAATTTATGAAGAGTTTTCCAATAAGTACTTAAATAAAAAAAATCAGCTTCACACAGTAAAGGGAAGGTAGTGTTAAGACACTCCGTTCCCCATTTTCTTCATTTTAGGACTTTGCATTGAGTGTTGAGTGGCGGAAGTCAACCCCGAGCTTTTGCCTTGGTGGCCAAAGCGAAAAAATGAGAATATCAATTAATAATAATTCATTCCCTCAACTGGGGATCGAACTCACAATCGTCACTTTACAGTCACGCCGTTGTGCCGCTGCGCCACGGCGGCCTCATAAGGTACTTAAGTCTATAATATTAGAAAAGATACTGCTTAAAACTATGCCAGTAACTAATTTGCATTTATATACAAGTTTACGCTTAAGGTCTGATGTTTATTATTAATAAATTAAATTAAAATTAAATCAGCTTCACGCTGTATCCCGTCCACAGCAGGGTAGGCAGAGGGAACCTAGTGTTAAAACATTCCGTTCCCCACTTTCAGCCAAGTTCCGGAGGCATTGCGTGTTGAATGGCGAAACTAAACGCCGCCTTTTGCCTCGACACCACAGCGACGAAACGAAAATATAAAAGTAAATAAATTTATCATTTCCTCGAGTGGGGATCGAACCCACAACCAGTCGATTTTACAGTCACACTTAGTACCCCTGCGCCACGACTAGTCTCATTATTTATACATTTTACATAAAAACAAATATATAAATAGTTTTAACGTTAAATACAAACACATTAATAAAATAAGGAAACACTTATGGGAGGTTACGTTACAATTTCGATAGCAAAAAATGTGCGGCCTTAATAAATAATGTAATCTAACGAACGACCTTTATCCGACGATATATATATAGTGTAGATAATGTTGCTTCATTCTATTATTTAACAATGACAGTTTTAAAAACTTAAATTTTTGCCATATTATCTTAGAGTTACATAAATTATGATCAATTATTTGCGGGATACAGCGTGAAAAGGCCGTCGTGGTGCAGCGGCTCAAGGGTGTGACTGTGACGCGATGGTTGTGGATTCGATCCCCATTCGAGGAAATGAAATATTTATTTACATTTATATTTTCATTTCTTAGCTCTAGTTTTGAGGTTCAACACACAATGCCTCCAGAAGTCGAGGGCAAGTCGGAAGTCGGACTTAACACATTGGGTTCCCTCTGCCTACCCTGCTGTGCGAGATAGCGTGAAAGCTTATTTATCTAATTTTTAATTAATATAGTTTTACTCTTTTTTACGTGGTTTATTTCATAGTCTTTTATATACTATTGAAGAATTCTAATATCGTAAAAATCGATACAGATAAAAAAGAAATATCGATTTAAAATATGATCAGAACTTGTTATAAAAGAATGAAACCAGCAAAAATACTGCAAAAACACACATATAAAAGGGCGTAAAAAAGGGATTTAAAACATGAAAAGCTTACTATCTTTCATACAGCAATAATTAGTGACGAACCATTAAGCAAATCGTAAAAGAGCCGCCATTTTAGTGAAGAGAATTCAGGTAGCGCCGTGACTCATCGCCGCGTGTGCCAACTGTCATTACTTTAAAATAATAAATATTAGAATTTCTAATTGCTTCCTTGGCGTTCTTGTAAGAGTTCATGATAAAAGTCATTTTATAAATATTTATTATATCAATAATATTTACTCTTTAAAAATATAAAACAGATTAGCTATCATCATAGAAAAATAAGAAATTTAGGATTATAATATTTACTAATAATTCAATAATTCACAGCCAATCATAATCTTTAATTTATCTTTATTATCTAGGGTTTTAAAATTATTCTATTTTTAATATTAATTTATTAAATTTTATCATATCGCCATCATAGTATATTTAGGAATCTAGGTTATCTAAATACTAAAGTTGAACGCAATAAAAACTATTTACTTATATATACAACAATGATCTGACAGTTGCTGGTTAATTGACTTGAAAATTGTTTTTGAAATTATTTTTTTATAATTCTGTTAAATTTTCTCAATAATCTCGTGGAAAGAAAAACGAAAAAGGGTTGATGTAATAATAGATCTTCATATTATGAAGTTTTTTAAACGTAATACTTACAAAGAGGCCAGTCGTGGCGTAGGGGCACAAAGTGTGACTGTAAAATCAACTCGTTGTGGGTTCGATCCCCACTCGAGGAGATGAAATATTTACTTACATTTATATTCCCATTTCTTCGCTCTGGTGTCGAGGCAAAGCGCGGCGTGGAATTCCGCCACTCAACACGTAATGACTCCAGACCTCAGCGGAAAGTATGGAACGGAGTGTTTTAAGACTAGGTTCCCTCTGCCTACCCTGCTATATGCGTGATACAGCGTTAAACTGATTTATTTTTTATTTGTTTTACTTAGAATTTAATTTATTCAAGTGCTACTAAAAATTAGTAGCAATAATTCCAATACATTTTCCACGCTAACTTGTTTGAATGCCGACAGGTAATACAATTCTTATGTGAGGCACAATAATAGTAGCGGCGTTGGAGCCGCGCCAACCCCGGCTACCGACCTTTAGGACATGAGACACTATTGTAATATAAAGATTACTCTGAAATCTAATATAGTCCTACTTATTTAGAAAACGTATAAAAATTTGAACGAAGCGGGACTCGATCCCGCGCCTTTTGGAAACCGACCAGGGCCAACTAGTTGTGGGTTCGATCCCCATTCGAGGAAATGAAATATTTATTTGAATTTATATTTTCATTTTTTAGCTTTGGTGTCAAGACAAAGCGCGGCGTTGATTCTCGCAACTCAACACGCAATGCCTTCAGAATTCGGCGGAAAGTGGAGACCAGAGTGTCACAACACTAGGTTCTTTGCTGTTTGCGGGATTACAGCGTGAAGCTAATTTATTTGATTTATTTAAAATCGATATTTATTTAATTTAATGAAAAAACGTGGCATAGTTGGAAGATGTCAGAAAAAAGTTCATATTTAAAATTTCATATAAGATATTTCAGTACGTACAAGTACTGAAGAGTTTTGCCACCCAAGATGTAATGTTAGACGCTTAACTAAAAATAATACTGAGCTATATATAACTTAAGTTGTCATCATTTCCACTATTCGAAACAAAGTTAGTTTCTATTACAAATGTCAAAACACCAATATGGTATTTTGACATTTGTAATAGAAGTTGCCGTCATCTTCGTAGAAAAATCACACTTTGTGAATGTCTAAAAGAGTTTTTATTTCAATAATAATATAGAAATGTCACATTTAATATTGTTTCTATTATTAAACCTAAAATTAAAAAAAAAATATTAAATTAGCTTCACGCTGTATCCCGCACATAGCAGGGTAGGCAGAGGGAACCTATTGTTAAGACCCTCCGTTCCCCACTTTCTACCGAATTCTGGAGGCATTGCGTGTTAAGTCGCAGAACTCAACGCCGCGCTTTGCCTCGACACCAGAGCGAAGAAATGGAAATATAAATTTAAGTAAACATTTCATCTCCTCGAGTGGGGATCGAACTCACAACTAATCGGTTTTACAGTCACACTTTGTACCACTGCGCCACGACTGGCCTCAACCTAAGATGTTTCGTTTAAAATTTATAATAAACACAAAAATCAAAGTACTTTTAAACTACATAAATCCAGACAGTCCGTAGAATTCACTGCAAATATTTCACAACTACTGCAGCGTAAAAGCAATACCAACTAAAATATTAGGAGTAAACATAATGAATTAGTCACTAACTTGACGGCTATTCATATTTCATTTGAGTACAGGACTTCAAATAACAGAAATAAACGCTTGCAAATCTTTAAGCATCGTTCATACTGTCTTATTGGATTTACTTCACAAAATTGGTTGGTTGACAAAATGAAATACTTTTCCAAAAAGCTGGGTAGGCAGAGGGAACCTGGGAATCTAGTGTTAAGACTTCGGTCCCATTAACACACTATAGTAATATAAGTATATATATAGTAAATATATAATACTCTTAGTTTCAGTAGTCTCAACAAATCTAGAGAGAAGATGGTAAAACCTCTAATGAACCGCTATTATTGAAGAGATAATAGATTCGATTTTAAGCCAAGGCAATAGATATCTTCATAATACGTATATATAAAAATATGTACGACATTCCGCCCAAAGCAAAGAAAGTGCTACGATAATCGTAGACGTCGTCTACGATTTTTTTATTTACATTCTTAATCGAATATGTTTTAGAATAAGTAGAAGAGTATATGTTATTGATTTAATATAATAATAATGATTTTTTTAATAATAATAAATGTATTTATTTCTTAAAAGACACTAGGTTACATATATATAATTACCAAGAAAAATGTCCAAAGTTAGTGGTCTAGTCACTTAGTACTGGCACTTTCTACTTAAATAATAATATTAAACGATTTATAATTTTATTGTTTTTAAACTTTACATCTTTGTATCATAAACTAACATTAATATTTTTCACCTTCACACCTTCACTCTTTATCCCGCACATAGGACAAGAGGAGGTAAAAAAAAATAATAATTAATTGGGAATCGAACCCACAACCTGTCGCGTTGGTTTCAAACATTAATATTTATTAAATAATCATTTATAACACAATTAATTACATTTTCAAATAACCTGAATATATACTACTACTCAACACGCAATGCCTCCAGAATTCGGCAGAAAGTGGGGAACGGAGTGTCTTAACACAAGGTTCCCTCTGCCTACCCTGCAGTTTGCGGGATACAGTGTGAAGCTGATTTTGATTTATTTATCTGAATATATTTTGTATTCGTTATATGAACCGAGCCTAAACTAGCAGAAATGTCAAACGGGATTAAACGAGAATAGGTGGCAGTAAGTGAATATAGTGAGCGTACGGAATTAGTGCGAGGGGTGGACGAACTGCGGACGCGGTACCATTGTGATCGAGACATCGAATATTTACTCGATTTGCAAAGGAGAAAATCGATATTATTTACATAAATCATTGTTAACGAGATCTTTTAATTATTCAAATAATGTAAAAGTTACAGTATTACAGTATAGATGATAAAAATCTTTTTTTAACATTTTTTAAAGTGTAATTCCACACTTAAGAAAGTAAAATATTTATTAAGAAAACGTATTAAAATTTGAACATAGCGGGATTTGAACCCGCGCCTCTTTGGAAACCGTCCAAGAGGCGCGGTTTCAAATCCCGCTACGTTCAAATTTTTATACGTTTTCTTAATAAGTATGATAAAAATCTATTGAAAACTCTCAAACTTTACAACACAATTTATTAATAATTTATGCATATTTTGATTTAATGTCAAGTAAGAAACAAAAGAACCTAATAAATAAGAGAACCACCCTAGAACTTCATGAATGTGAGGCAAACTCTGTATAGATGTTTTTGACGTAAAATTGCAATGTGTTCCAGTGGAATAGGGTAGGTATATTATATAAATTGTTTTATTAAAACCAGTTAGACATTAATTAAATCGGCTTCACGCTGTATCCCGCACACTGCAGGGTAGGCAGAGGGAACATAGTGTTAAGACACTACTCCGTTTCCAATTTTTCGCCGAGCTTAGTAAGACATTATAATAAAATAAATTTTTGTATAATTTCAATAGTGTAGAATTCTAAACATAATACTTATTTTTATGGCATATAACATTATCACCATCCATTTATAACCAATTTATGTTTTTATTTACCAATAAATAATAGCGACAGCAGTTCTAAAAAATTATTACTATATAAAAGTCCAGGCTTCGATACGAAAAAAAAACGCGGCGTCACCCCACAACATATGAAGAATTCATGTAAAAATGTAAAGTATGTATATAGATGATAAGATCACAGTGTGATGATAACACAGTCTAGCCGACTTGGGGGTATTGTTTATTGTGTTCGCAGTCGCTATACAAGATAACAATATAACTTTTGATACAGTTTGATTTTCTTACAAATTATTCTTTTAAGCATGGCGTTGAGTTCCGCCACTCAGCACGCAATGCCTCAAGAATGCGGCGGAAAGTGGCGAACGGAGTGTCTTAACATTAGGTTCCCTCTGCCTACCCTGCTGTGTGCGGGGTACAGCGTGAAGCTGACAAATAAAATATTCATATTTTTTACGTTAGATAACTATTTCTTATAGGGGAATTGTGCTTAAGATGGCATACGAAGATAAGATGACACACTGCCAATATTGATTTAAATATTTGCGCTAAGTGTGATCTTATGACGTTTTAGAGAGTGTCTTTAGATATCGCTAGTATTCAAATTCATTATGACGGACGGTACACGCAGATTGGCAAGTAGTTCATGTTTTCGTAATTTTGAATAGCAGAGAATTTTTCTTTCGCTTTTGCTTGGTGGTGAAAATACACGTAAAGTAAGGATTTTCTACTTCAAGTAATTTTTAATGTAAAATAGGCTTATTATATGACACAACTAACGCTAAAAGCGCATTTTTACCCATAAACTTTTGTCACAACTGTTACAATTAAATTCACATATCTATTGGGTAAGATGACATACAAAACGTGAGTATAAGATGGCATACTATGTCATCTTACACTTATAAATAGGATCGATTAAGAAGCCAGAAGAGAAGAGCGTACTTAATGAAATTTCTCCATTGCTAAAGTCTACTTCTACGTGAAAGTCACGTGTGAACAAGAAAGTGAGTGGATCGCAGGTTATGATGTCTATGTCATCTTACCCTATAGGTATGTGACGACATACATACACCGGTCGACCTAAGTGCGATTTATGTTTGTTTTTTTATTTTATGTTGCTTTGATTGTTCTGAAACTACAGTACTTTCGTTAATTATGATATATATGATAATATACGCAATGTCCTGATCTCACATGACTTCATTTATTTCAAATATTTGTCTTGAAAGAAAAAGTATGTCATCTTAAGCACAATTCCCCTATAGTTTTGTTTTCTTATATAGTTAAATTTTGTGTTTTATTTCCACATACTCGTATGTACCAGGACCATCGTAGCGCAGGGGCACAAGCCCACGACTGTAAACGCGAAAGTTTGTGGGTTCGATATCCACTCGAGGAAATAAAATATTTAATATTTTGATTTCTTCTTTCCGGAACGAGGCATAGCACGGCGTTGAGTTCATGCGGCGGAAGGTGTATTAATGGGAGCGGCGTGTTTAACTTACCTACACTACTATGTGTGAGAAATACAGCGTGAAGCTGAAAGAAATTACGCAAAATACAGACGTAGCTCTCTAGTTAATTAAGCTACAAGTCCGATGTTTCCAGCCGTCGCGTCGTCCATAAGTCGATGGTAAAGCTTTATTGCCTAGGGACTGTATTGACTAGGTACAACATGTCGCTATATTGAAAATTGTACCAGTTTATAATTATCAATTATCGATTGCGAACAAAAAGTGGGTTCGATTCTCAATCAAGGAAATATGTTATTTTCATTTATTGGCCCCCAAAACAAATCGTAACGTTGAGTTCCTCAACTCAACAATATGTCTAGAAAATTAAGTGGGAAGTGGCAAATGGAGTGTCTTAATATTAGGTTCCCTCTGGCACCTACCTCCGTACTATACGCGGGATGCGCCTTCGTACTTTTTGTAGAAATTTAAAAATTTATAACAACATAATCTTATTAAACATGCCCATCACATAACTTTTCGTAACTAATAAAAAATCATGGAGTGCTCTATAAATAGGTAAGCATTAGGCGACGTGAGGTTACTAACATTTTTTTTTTTCGTGGATCAGATTACGGTCAGTTTTTTTACTCTGTTACCTTGGCAACGCGGACGTGTTTACGTTGGAAACTCGCTTGGAAAAGTCAACTCTTTGAGAACAAGAGCAAAATAAATATAAACACCAGTATTTTTAGTTTTATAATATTTTTGAATTTAGTTATTAGCATATTCTGTTCGTTTTCAATATTTAAGTTTCAAACTAATTTTAAATAGGTGTAAGTTTCGATACTAATTGATAGACAACGTACAGACGAAACTGCTAAACTCACAAAAATAAAATTTGTCATCTATGTTCCAGGTGTGGGTGTGGTGGACACTAAGAGATTCAAGTTTTTTTTTAATATTTTTTAATTTATTTACGCGGATTCTAATACTGCAAATATTTACATTTTATAGGTTGTATATATTCTAATTTCTATAGAAACGAAAAAGAAACAGAATTTTCCATTTTACTTTCCAATTAAAATGCACCAATCCTGTAAACAAAGTTGCGGATAGAAAACACGCTCTTTCATCAATTCATATTTCTATCTAATACTTTTTGGATGGCAAAGCTTCATAAAAATATAGCTTCCACATCTCTATACTAACAACAAAAAATTGTAACAAATGTATACAAAAATCAACGTGGAGAATTTAAAAAAAAAATCATTTCATAATCATTTCTTCTCTCTGGCACCAAGGCAAAATTCAATTCCTGATATATTGTAATTTTATGAAACGTACATATACGCATATAACTATTAATTATTATGCAGATAATAAATATGAGAATAATTAATAAATTAATATATTTATTATTTATATAATTATGTTTAATTATTTTCCTAATTACCTTGACAGAGTGCTAGACGAGAGAATTCATACCGTCTATCTACTTTATCTAACCAGATCCAAGAAAAAAAAATATTATTTATATAAAAAAATATATTATTTATATTATATTTTAAACATAATCTTATAAAATGACGCGTAAAATGAAAATGATAATTTTGTTTGCTATATTATCATAAATATAAAAAAAAAACCGCAAGTGTGAGTGGTAATTTTAAGGAGGGTTCTGTATTAAATGAAATAAAAGTAATTATTTTTTCTTCAAGATATTTTTAAATGAATTTATACTATACTACAAACAAGTTGTTATATTTTAAATATGTATTATATTTATATATATACCTTTACAAATAAATTATAAATATTTTTTAGGCTCAAGTCCATTAATACATGACTGAATGCAACGTTGAACACTCGGAATGTCTCGAAAAGTCTACAGAAAGTGGGGAAAGGAGTGTCTTAACACTAGGTTCCCTCTATCTACCTTGCTGCGGGATACAGTGTGAAGCAATTTTTTTTAAATTTTTATTTTTTATTCTAAATCATTTATAATCAGTTCTGTCATCTTTAATTGAATCCTAAAAACTAGTATATATCTTTATGAACACACCCACACAATGTTATTAGGTTTTTTGTTATAATTAAGCTTAATAAGTATGTCAAGATATGATAATGAAATCTGAATGCCCCACAGTCAATCGGAGGCGATTGGCCTCGAGATAACGTACGACAATGTGTGAGTTGACGCGATTTTTTCTTAACATAAACACCTAGGGTTTTTTTGTTTTGACACTCTGTTTTACGCTTTTTGTTGCGGAGAATTGAGACATAGTAAGTTGAGAGACAGAACTCAATACGGTATTTTGCCTTGTCTAAACCGGCAAATTATATTTCTTCCATACTTTGAGTGGAGAACGAGCTCACGACCATCGCGTTAACAGTTAGAGCTTTCCCACTAAACCATAGCATCAACACTTACGATATATGAAAATATATAATTTTTTGATATTAACTTGCCATTACAGGCTATCGTGGCATGAAAAAGCAATGGTTGTGGGTTCGATTCTCATTCAGGGGAATTAATTATTATTTATTAATATTTCTTCTTCATTTTAGTAATAAGGCAAAAAGCGCGGCGTCCAGCTCCGCTATTCAACACGCAATGCCTCGAAATTCGGCGGAAAGTGGGGAGCGGAGTGTCTTAATACTAGATCTCCTCTACCTACCCTGGTATATGGACACAGCGTGAAGCTGGAAAAAAAGACATTGCCATATCTAAAACATCTGGCGTTTTAACTATTAAAAGAAAAAAATTAAAAAAAAATAAATTAGCTTCACGCTGTATCCCGCACACAGCAGGGTAGGCAGAGTGAACCTAGTATTAAGACACTCCGTTCCGAGTTCCGTGCCGAATTCTGAAGGCATTGCGTGTTGACTGGCAGTACTCAACGCCACGCTTTGCCTCGACACCAGAGCGAAGAAATGGAAGTATAAATTTAAGTAAATATTTCATCTCCTCGAGTGGGGATCGAACCCACAACCAGTCGATTTACAGTCACACTTTGTGCTCCTGCGCCACAACTGGCCTCTAATATAGATAATGACTATTAATAGGAATAATTTAAATATTACGACCGTATTTAAATATTATCTATAATTAAATTTTAGTGTCCCCTAATGTAAAAATAATAAACTACCGATCGGCGAACGTTTAACAAGATTTATTTTAATAGTAATTCTAATACATAAACTAATTAAAAAAAAAATAAGGTTTATGTCGCTTATTAATCTTTATGTAATTTACATTGATCAGGTTTTTATAATGATAAGGATTAACGACAACGATCACATATTTAACTTAACTGGTAAATGCAACGAAAACAAGGTTTAAATATAAAAAAAATCAGCTTCACGCTTTATCCCGCACACAGCAGGGTAGGCAGAGGGAACCTAGTGTTAAGACACTTTCCGCCAAATTCTATAGGCATTGCGTGTTGAATGGCAGAACTCAACGTCGCGATTAGCCTCGACACCAGAGCAAAGAAATGGAAATACAAATTAGTTATTAAATAAATATATCATTTCCTCGAGTGGGGTTCGAACCCGCATCCAATCGATTTTACAGTCACACTATGCCCTTGCGCCACGACTGGCAGAGCAAACAATTTTATTTAAAAAAAAATAGGGAACAGATATAGCCGAGTATATCAGCTAGTATATACAGCATGTACTGCGAGATAAAACAAGAAATAATAATAATATGAACATATTTAATTGTTATCAGGGTTATTGGGGCACGATATCGCAGGTTGGGGGCATCTGCGACGAACGTTGAACTATAATATAATAGGTCTTCCTTGTGCAGCCAGTGCGTTTTTAGTGCAAGCATATACGGCGGGGATGACAGACACCGTAAAGACCAAAATGCTGGATCAGGACTAGACACGCTCGAAACGCTATAATAAAATTACGAAGTGCAGGCTCTCCTACTACACTGTGAGAGGATTTGTAAAAATATACATTTCTACAAGAACGGAAAAGAATGGGATATTTTTTCCGTTTTAACAAAGATAAAATATGCAATTTTATCTTAATTAACAGTACGAAAGGTACGAAATATAAAAATCGGGGGACGTAATTTAAGTAAAATTACGTTTCCTGATGTTTCTTATTAAAATGGTTTCCTATTTAAATAGTAACAAATTTCAAACGTTAATTCCTCAAAAAATATAAATAACATGAAGCGTTTAAAATAATATTTGAGAATCTAAATATTTTATTGAAATTTAAATAAAGTATGATATAATATACAAATAATAAAACGGATATATGGATATAGCCAATATTTTAAACACCTCAAAAATTAGTTTCAGTTCTCAAAATCGCCCAGAAGCACTGTGTCCAACAAAAAGTACTTCTTCAATAAGTATGTACATTAAAACCGAACAAATGGACAAGACAGCTGCATTATCACTTAATTAATTAGATATACTATAAAATATTGTAAACAAATGCAATTTGTGCTATATACAAGTGACACGCGGAGAAGCGTTTATCGGTCTTACGTAGAGACTGACATAAATATTAATATAACAACACACGATAGTACCTACTCTAAGATTAGTTGTAAAATAATATTATGTATTTATGTAGTGACCAATTATGTACCCAGCGGAGAGTAAGAAATGTTAAGAAATGTACCATAGCAGATGGTAAGAAATGGCCGTGGATACAAATTTCAATAAGGGATTTCTCAGAAAAATTAAATTACGCTTTGGTCAATCAGAACAGTGTTGATTTTCTAAAATGAAAATATAAATGTAAATAAATATTTCATTTCCCCGAGTGGGGATCGAACTTACAACCAGTCGGTTTTAGAGTCACACTTTGTGCCCCTGCGTCACGACTGGCAGAGCAACTCTGCAAACTTCATGTTATTATTTATAAGATAAAAAATTTTGATGATGATTATAAAGTAAATAATATTTATTAAATTTTCTGTCACGTTCAGCAAAAACCATGTGCACCTAAAAAATATTCTCTCTATACAGGTAAATAGGTACTTATTTAGAAAACGTAGAAAATTTTGAACGTAGCGGGATTCGTAGTCTGACCACTAAGCTCAAGAACGTATGGCTTAGTGGTCAGAGCGCCTGGTCAGTTTCCAGGAGGCGCGGGCTCGAGTCCCGCTACGTTCAAAATGTTATATGTTTTCTAAATAATTATTTTTCTTTCCTAAATGTGGATTAACACTTTAAAAATGCTTAAAATAGATGTTATCAAAAAAAGAGTCATGAATTAACATCGTGGCTATCCAATTAGCAAAAAAACTACTAAAAACTTGTTACTTTTATATCTTGTGTACGGGGAAGAAGGTTCTACTTTTCCTTATTAAAAAAATATGTAGAGTTAGAGATCACTACCACAGAGTAGTAGAGTGATTCAACAGGATGTTTACAAACGCACACGCTATTAATTAATTTACGCATATATAACGTAAAATTGTCTAATTACCGTCTTGTTTATGATAAAATATAGATAATATTCATATTTCGTATTTCACTATGAATTTTACTACAAACGTCGTCATTAAATTAATGGTACAAGCTATTTTATTTAATAATGTTTATATGAAAGGTTTATGATGATCTCTTACGTACTAATTAGGTAGTTATGTACAAAATCCATTATAATAAAAGTTTAATATGCTACAATTATTAAATCTAAGTAAAATAAATATATCATTTCTTCGAGTAAGGATCGAACTTACAACCAGTCGTGTTTACAATCAGACTTTCTGTCCCTGCGCTACGACTGACCTCAATATTTTTTTTTTTTGCATCACGCTGTATCCCGCAAATAGCAGAGTAGACAGAGGGAACCCTACAAACTCACGTATTTCTCAATTTTCTGCCGAATTATCGAAAAGCCGAGGATGAGGCCAGTCGCGGCTTTAATCGGCCCAGTGACAGGTTGTAGGTTCCATTCCCATTGAAGGAAATGAAATATTTGATATTTTCATTTCGCTTTACAACAGCGAAGAAATTAAAATATCAAATTTACATGGCTAAGCGTTAAGTTCCGCCGCTCAACACGCAATGTCTCCAGAATTGGGATATGAATTTAACTTATTTTTAAATAATATCGATAAGCATGAAAGAAAAGCAACTATTATTCCAAAATACAATTCGTATTCTAAATAAGGCCTTCACGGTAATAATTATGAGAATTTTTATTTCAGAAACAACGGCTAATATAGATAAGAAGATACTAATTTAAAAATCATAATATTTATAATAAAAAATAATTAACTTGTGTATATCTGTATCTGGCATATTGTAGGGTAGGCAGAGGGAAACTAATGTTAAGACACTCGGTTCTCCACATTCCGCCGAAGTTTCGATATATTGAGTGTTGAGTGGCGAAACTCAACACCGCACTTTTGCCTTGGCACCAGAGCAAAGTAATGAAAATATTAATAAATTCCCCCGATTGAGAATCGAACCCACAACAGTCATACAGGCCTCAAACGTAGCGACAATTATCTCAGCTTTACAATATATTTCCAACGTTTACACAGACAGCAGTACCTACTACATTCTGGAATCAAGTATTCACGCATCGATCACCAAGTTTTGATTACGTTACAGCCAACACCGCTTTCCCACAATATAGAGACGTACCTATACAATATAGAGACGTACCTATAGCAAAGATCGTAAAAGTAAAACAAACGTTTATCGGAAATTCATGCGCATTCTTAACATTCACACTTTTATGATCTCGAATAGTAAACATCGTATCGTGGAATCTATACTACTATAGATAACATTAGATTTTCTAACGTTGTTATATATAAACTTAAGTGTTTGTTTGGTTGAACGCACTTTTCTCTGGAATTACTAGTTCGAAATAAAGAAATGTTCTTGTTTTGAATAGTATTTTTATTTAGGGGTTACAGAGGTCACTGAAATAAGTCGTAATTATACAGTTCTAAGTTATTTCCATTTGACCACACGGACGAAGCAACCGGTAAAACTATAAATCAGCTTCACGCTGTATCCCGCACACAGCAGGGTAGGCAGAGGGAACCTAGTGTTAAGACACTCCGTTCCCCACTTTCTGCCGAATTCTGGAGGCATTGCGTGTTGAGTGGCAGAACTCAACGCCGCTCTTTGCCTCGACACCAGAACGAAGAAGTAGAAATATACATTTAAGTAAATATTTCAGTTTCTCGAGTGGAGATCGAACCCACAACCAGTCGATTTACAGTCACACTTTGTGCCCCTGCGCCACGACTGGCCTCATAAAAAAAAACTATAGATAAATAATATGGGCTAGCTAGTAGCTGTCGGTTTCAAATAGCAAATGCCTGCAGGTATATGAAACTAAACGAACTGACGGACAGTGGGTAATCTATGCATATTTATGAACACTCGTATGATAGTAAGTAAACGATAAGTGGAGGTGCGTGTAGAGTTTAAGTTAGATTTCATATTACGTAAAATGTGTAGGTTTTTTTGCTTACAATAATAACGTATTTAAATTAATTATTCTGGCAATTAAATATTTATTTTTAATATATTGAGAAATAATACACATATTTATTTTTGTAAAATTCCGGTATTTTTCTGTGTATAAATTTAAATTTATGAATTATAAATATTATTTTTTGTTCACTTAAATCCCCTAATAACGAGAAATAATAGAAGATTTAAAGTAAAATATTTATATGAGTAAAGCTGTATGTCATATTTAAATTTTATCTAATGTTGTGTTTGTATATTTAAATTTTAGCCAATGTTGTGTTTGATATTTTTATTTTATTTTAATATTATAAGCAAATCAGAAAATCCTAAGCAATGAGCCAAAACTCTTTAATAGGAAAACAATTTTATACAGCTGCTTTGTAAAATTCGACTCGCATATGACGGTGCTATACTATCAGATATAAGCAACACCGCTCTCGGAAGTCAAAGGATTAAAGTTTGAATATAAATGAGATGAATGCATTATGCACAAACGCACTCGTATCCTGGGTACCAATACGCGGACACCCGGACACGGCCGCTACATCAATGGCCACTGCGCGCTGTATAGGAGCCGCCGGCGCATCGAATATAAATTATACGAAATTATAGCATACCTACTTGTACTAGCTGCTTGCGGTTAGGCGTTGCATTTTGATTACGTCCATTATGTATTCAGATACTATTTTGCTCCTATCTCTTTGTGAACGTAACAATATGTATTGTAAATAGGTCCATTTGTTTGATACATTGGAAATATCTTGCACGGTGTTTACTTCCTCAATGATCGTTAACTTTAAAATTTTTAAAAAAATCCAAAAAACACACAGCAACGTTACAAAGCATAAAAAAAAACTAAAAATGTAAAAATAAGTCATCAAAAACAATTTGACAGTTGACCACAGATAACCAAAATGGAGTACAACGTCGCCATTTTGAGATACGCGGGGGGGTACGGTGCGCCGACCCCGTGACCGCGCGCACATATCAACGATGACCGCCCACGGCCACGTACAACCCGACCAACTTTACTTACACCGCAATCACACAAATGCACATCGCAATTAAAGCACTTTTGAACGCGGCCGCGTAATACACGGCCAGACTCTCTCGACAGACGCGTTTATTGTTTTCCATTTCCATCTTTTTTTTTTTCTTGTCTACGATCGATACGAGGTCGTTTGGCATCCGTTTTAAATAATTATATATTATACTATTGTGGGTATGGCGGAACGAAATGCTGAAGAGTGGAATGCTCCTTCTCGTGTGATACTTCGGTTCAGGTTTGTGTTGGTTCAATTCGAAATGGTAGTTAACAAGGTTTTGTATGGAGCTTCAAATTAGTTTGTAAAATGATTGGTTGAGTCGATGGCGATGTGTGAACTAGTTGGTCTTGGTAGGAATATAAGTTATGATAATGCTTTAATGGGTTATAACTATGACATAACGACAGTGGCAGCTAAAGCAATAATGTGTATGTAATTCATTAAAAAAACCTTAACAACCACTAAATATAATAATAAAAAGAAAATAAAAAGAAAAAATATATACTAATACATCTTTTTTTCAAAAAAAAAATTTGTCGTTTATTTTTATATTCAACGCAGCCAAATAACAATAATTAATTAATAATTAAATTTAGCCAAGTATTGCCATGATTTGACTTTTTCTACGAATACACTTGGCCATAGAACGTTTATATACTTCGTGCCAAAATAGCTTAAGAATAATAACTAAATAAGATTCAAAGGAAACAAACAGCTCCTTGGAATCACTTAATTAATCAGGTTCTAAGGCGACAGAAGGATATCATAATTTATTAGAGTCGATCTATTAATAGAACGTTGAGAATCGCACCCAGCCGTGGTGTAATTGAGTTAATTTAGAAGTATAAATAATATTGTGTGTCATGGAGCAGCTTCCTATTTTAATGATTGTTAGATTTTGATTGCTGATGACTCAGAACAAGATCTCTTTATTCTCCATTTTATTTATTTCCGTTGCTTGATTTCCGCAACGTTAAATTTCGCCACTCCTTTCGCATTGTCTTGAAATTGGACATAAAGTGAAAAATTGAGTATTAAAAGTAGGCTCTATCTGAATATTTGCTTGCTTGATTTCTTTACTTCCTGAGGTATGTTTCAAATAATGATAACTGTTCTGTTAAAAGGGACAAAGGAGAAACTGTTCCGTTTTTTCTATTTTTTTTTTTTATAAATTAAACCATAAAACTTCAAGTATTTAATGATGATCAAATTAGAATAACTAAAGAGATGTGTTCATACAATATGTCGTACATTCTATACAGGCACATTGAATTATATTTAAATTTTTAATGTAATGTCTAAAACCCTCCGGGATAAATTCAACACAAAAAATAATTATTGAATTCGAGGCAGTAGTTCGTGAGATTGGCACTCTTCAATTTTATAATATTAGTATAGAACCTATACTGTAGATATATCTAGATATAAACTAAGAAAACGAAAGTGCGGAGCGGAATTGTCTTAACACTAGGTTCCCAGATTCCCTATGACTACCCAACTTAACACAGCTTGACGTTATTAAGCCACCAAACAAATAATGACCTAATACAAACAAATAACAGATATGCTATATTACAATAACACATAAACACAGCGTATCTCGTTTATTTCGAACTTCTCATAATGGATTCGTGTGTAGCAGCCATTTTCTTGTTCTTTGTATAATTTATCAAGTCCACAGTAATATGGCGTGGAACTTTTGATAGCGGTTTTATAGCTTTGTTTTTACTGACTACCAGTTCAAAAATAGTAAATTAGTCGATCACAAAAAGTGGACAATAAGTCATTTATATCTTGAGAATTTTCTCGATTTTGACAAGTGAGAACAGATTGATTAATATAATCAATACCTTATATAACTTTTTTGTTGAAAAATTACATCGTAAGAACCTTTATTTTTTTTATCAGCTTAGAGTAGGCAGAGGGAACCTAGTGTTAAGACACTCCGGTTCCCACTTTCTGCCGGATTCTGGAGGCATTGCGTGTTGAGTGGCAGAACTCAACGCCGCGCTTTGCCTCGACACCAGAGCGAAGAAATGTAAATATAAATTTAAATAAATATTTCATCTCCTCGAGTGGGGATCGAACCCACGACCAGTCGGTTTCACAGTCATAATTTGTACCCCTGCGCCACGACTGGCCTCAAGAACCTTTATTTAATTTTATATTTGAATGTATAAAGAATATTTAGTAATAAAGTCGGCAATTTAATTTATATCTCAGGAAAACTGTTTATTTTATTTTTTTATAAGTTTGTTGGATGCACAATTAAAAAAAAAACATGATAAAATGAATAAAATAGTATTATTTTCATAATACATAGTATATAATTTTAATGACAGGATAAAGTCTAAAATAAACATAAAATTATCATTAGAGTGCGTATGTAGAGAAAAACTAAAAACTAATAAAAATAAATCGACCGTATATAATGTTTGTTTATTTAAATAAATGTCAAATTAATATTTTTTTTTTATTTTACTCAAAACCATAAAAATATGAACTGGCTTGTTTTTCTAATAAACACGTGTGCATATAATAATTTCTATTTTTTAAATAGTGTTGTAATTTATAATTAATTACCTTTTCAAAATGGCTTATGTATCTATCACTCAGAGTTCTGTTTTTTCGTTCACAAATATAACACAACTTAACAAATCATTTAATACACAGACCAGTCGTGGCGCAGCGGCACGAAGCGTGACTGTAAAACCGACTGGTTGTGGGTTCGATCCCCACTCGAGGAGGTGAAATATTTACTTAAATTTATATTTCCATTTCTTCGCTCTGGTGTCGAGGACAAGCGCGGCGTTGATGTCTGCCCCTCAACACGCAATGACTCTAGAATTCGGCAGAAAGTGGAGAAAGGAGTGTCTTAACACTAGGTACCCTCTGCCTACCCTGTTGTGTGCGGGTACAGCGTGAAGCTGATTTTATTTAATACACAAATGCATATTCGAACCGGCTACATCCGACACAGAAATGACTACCAAGACCAACTAACACTATATTATAAAGAATAAGCAAGTCTAACGACCGAATGGACCGCGCAAGGTCGTATTTACAACTGACCGCCATTGATTTCTCTATGACGCAACTCCCGACATAACTTCTATAGCCATGCTCTGTTAGCCACATCCTTAACTTACTTTGTGTATTTTAAATGAACTTATTGTTCATGAGTTTTTGTATATATTAATAAGAAATATATATAAAATAATAAATAAAATATATTATAGATACGTCACTCTGAAAAGCGTTGAAATAGTAGAGCAGATTTTTAGGGTAGGCAGAGGGAACCTAGTGTTAAGACACTCCGTTTTCCACTTTCTGCCGAAATCTAGAGCCACTGCGTGTTGAGTGGCAGAACGCCGCACTTTGCCTCGACGCCAGAGCGAAGAAATGGAAATATAAATTTAAGTAAATATTTCATCTCCTCGAGTGGGGATCGAACCTACAACCAGTCGGCTTTACAGTCACACTTCGTGCCGCTGCGCCACGACTGGCCTCCTGCCTTTAGTTTTGTCCTTAGCTTAAAGGTTTATTTTCATTATTAAGTACTAAAGTTCCAATTAGAGCTAGTTCTCTCAATTTATAATTTAAATTAATTTCTCTTTATATTTATTTAATGCTATGAATACCCATCAGCAATATATGAAAGTTGTAAAATTTAAATATGAATATAAAAATATTTGTATAAGTAACAGAATTTTAACATAAAAATTAACAGTGTACATTTATGTAATTAATATATTGCGTATAAAATACTGCATAAAGTAACGCAGCGTAACGTTTTTATTTACTTTTTATATCTTTTATTCTTGTAATATCATATAAACGCAGTTACTACTTGTTATACACGATAGTTCCTTTTTATAGCTTTACACTGCATCCCGCACTCAGCAGGGTAGTCAGTGTCTTAGTGAAAATCTAGTGTTAGGAATATCCGTTCCCATTAAGACACTTCCGTTTCTTATTACCGCCGAATTCTGGGAGAGTTGCGTGTTGGGTGGCGAAATTCAACGCCGCCCTTTGCTAAGTTAACAGAGTGAGAAAAATAAACAAAAACATTAAATATTTAATTTCAGCGAAAAGTGAAGAAACAAGGTATTTCTAGAGTACTTCTGCCTGTACCGGATGTAACGTGGGGGATATGTGATGATAAAAGATATATAAGCACTTTTAATTTGCTAGCTTTTCGCCTGCGGCTTCTAGCATTTGATCATTAACATTTTCGTTTCAACACCCCTTTTGAATTTATGAGGGGTTGAATTTGTGATAGCCCAAGGGTATAATTAACACAAATATTTTCGAAATATTGCGTGTTGACTGGACAAAACTAAACGCCGCGCTGGTTTGTTACCGGGACATTGAAATTTAAAAACAATAGTTATAAATACATATCTTACTAAATCTTAGATAACTCTAACGCAATACGATACCAGTATAAATATGGTTAAACCTATACCTGCAATGAACTTTACTACAATATAAACATGAAACAGACAGTGACGGCTCAACTCACGTGTCGTGGACCATGGTCCGTGGTCCGTGGTGCATTTCTATGCACTGCACTGGTGCTGTGCGTGGGTGTCGAGTCTTAATATAGTGTAAATATCAGTGAGCAGATATGTATGGATATATTATTTACTACTACATTTTATATTTTGAGGCTGTCACGGCGCAGGAGGGTGTGATTGTAAGGCAACGGTTGAGGGTTCGATCCCCATTCGAGAATGAATTATTATTTCTTAATATCTTCATTTCTTCGCTCTGGCACCAAGGCAAAAACCCGCTGTTGAGATCCGCCACTCCACACGCAATGCTCCCAAAATTTCGGTGGAAAGTGGAAAATGGAGTGTTTTAACACTAGGTTCCGTCTGCCAACTCTGCTCTATGCAGGAAGCTCTTTTTTTTTTAGATTTTACATGCGTCTTCGCTTATCATATCATATCATATCATCGCTTATCATATCATTATCATAGTGGACATATTTAACATTTTCAGTACCTGATACTGACCACAGACAGAAAGAGTCTCAATCAAACGATACAGTCTATAACAAAATAGCCTTCGTCTATAAATGGAGTGTCCAACACAAAATGATTGTTCCAATTTAAATTAATAGTTCCCGAGATTAGCGTTCAACTCAATACACTCTTCAGTTTTACAATATTAGTATGGATTTAATTTCTTATTTTATTTTAGTTGTAGAATTAAGGATATTATCATATATAGTATATAACGCTACCCAATATGACTCCACAAATATATTAAATAAATAATAAGTTTACATGTAAAAAAAAACATATACGTATAAAACATAAATTTTTAAGATAAAATAACAACAAATACAAAAAAATGGGGTTTTAGAATTTTAAAATCATATACGCAGACCGATTCCGACAACTCAAAAAATATTATAATTAAAAAAAATATCATCATAACATAATTTAAGCTGTACATTTCCTAACCAGCAATGCGTTATATAAAAGAATTTATATTTAATTGAATCTAAAACATCTTTTCCGGCAGAAAATTAAGTTTTCTGGTCAGTAGAGTGACTAATTTAGCGGCAGTAGGTCGTAAAATTTTTATTAGGCCCAGAATTGCTCTTAGAACTGGCAAGAACTTAGTTATGTGAAATTTATTTAAATTTCTATACAGATTACATTATTTCATTAAAAAGTTATTTCGAGCGTTTAAAAATTAATATATGGTGTGGATATATGGCAGGATACTTATCCTATATAACTACTTAAGCCAGTTCGTCTAGTATTTTCTAACAACTAAATGGACAAAAGTTATTATAATATTATTAATCTTGCAAGTAAATTTATTAATAAATTGACAAGTTTAACAATATTTTATTAATAAAGAGACAAAAATAATAATATTTAAACCTTGTTTAAATTTTAAATATCGTCTCAAGTTTACTTTACCTAACTTTTTATAAGAAACATAAAAACAAGAGGTTATCGAACTTACGTGTAAGAAGATTAAAATGATGCACAAGATTTACCTGTAAAAAACGATAGTCAATTAAATAATCGTTAAATTTTGCATACGAAGGAATATAAAAAAATATATAATTACACACATAAAATTTTATAATTTGTATAATTTCAGCAGAAAAGGATTGGAAGCCATTAGTGATGTGGAATAAAAAGGTTTAGTTGTTACAGAATCGATTCTACCATATATAAGATTTTAGATGTATGTTTGTACAGTAGAGTCGTATTCGAGAAATATTGGTTACGCAACCTGCTTTTTGCTCTATATTAAATATTGTTATTTAATATAGAACAAAAAGCAAAAGTTTATTGTAAAAAGTTGTTATAAGTTTATTGTGAATAAAATAAGTTATAGTGCCTATTTTAAAATTTTCCGCCACTCAACACGCGATGTCTTGTTTTCGGGCAGAAAGTGGAGAGCGTAATTTTATTGAATACGCGGAAAAATTGTAAAATTAAATTTGTATTAGATTATTAGATAAATTATATTTTCTTCCACTCATCGTTTTGACAGCGTGATTTTTTAAAAACTGCACAAACTTAAAAATTGCAAACATAATAGTTTTTTCTCTACATTTGGATACACTTATGCAAATATATACAAAAATTCAAATAAAAAAAAATCTAAGCAGTCATTCTCAATAAAAATATAATAAATTAACAAAATACGACTACCTATACAAAATAAATTATAATTTATTTTAGAGTTACATTCCAACCATCTTGTAAACTAATTTGTAAACAAGAAAAGTATGAAAAAAAAATGGCGCCGCCAAATCCGTACGGTCCAGATATGTCAAACGGGACTTGGAAATAATGGCGGTTTATTTTTGGTGGAGCGCAAATATCACTGGCTCGGGTTATGAAGAAATATCGCCGAGGTATTATCGTTTGCGTCTGCTCACAATCAACAAATGTAAGATTTATTGATCCAGCTTTCATTAATTAAATTAAATCAGCTTTATTCCGCACACATCAGGGTAAGCAAAGGAAAGCTAGTGTTAAGACACTCTGTTCCCCACTTTACGCCGAATTCTGGAGGCAGTGCGTATTGAGTGGCAAAACTCAACGCGGCGCTTTACCTCGACACCAGAGCGAAGAAATGAAAATATTAAATATTATATTTCATTTCCACGAACGTGGATCGAACTCACAACCAATCACGTTTACAGTCATGTGCACACTTGTGCACTTGTGCCACGACGGGCGTAATTTATTAGTTGAACGGTAATTTCAAGGTTCTGAGATAAAATCTTAAAACACAGTTATAATACACAGTATAAACAGTGGAATCAGTATGTACTTTTTGGACATTTATAATCTGTGGTAGGTTCATCTAACTTAATTACACGTCATTTTGGCAAATAATCGCTTTTAAAGTAATAATGCTTATTTATTTCACATTCATGCGTTCTCATTTTGGAATTAGGTACTTGGTTTATATTAAAAAGATTATTTTAATCTAGTTTATTCAGAGATTGTCCAGTAGGAGGAAATTAAACTCTACATCTATCGTAACATCTACATTGTACACATATCTAATTGACATAAAAATCCTCTAAATATCGATATTTGAACCTGCATTCATTCCTAACATTCAATAGATAAAACAATACAACTACAGCGCCACGACGGCGTCCATATATATTGAAGTAATCAAACAACATCACTTTTGTGCGAACGTTACTTTGTACTGTAAACAAAACATTACAGTATATAAAGCCAGGTACACATAGTTACACCATTTAGCTCGAAAGCGTTTGAGAACGGATTTTTCACTATAAAACTTAGCTTTTATATAGCTACCCCTTTGGAAGGGGTAAAAGTAAAGTATGTACTATTCCAGAGTGCTTCAAACTCAACCCCTGTGCGTATTATGAGTTAGGCTGCATTCAAACGGATATACACATATGCTGCTATTATCATATGGGGCAATTCTGTGCACCCACACATATGTACCTACTCGTATGTGTGGAAATACTTGTAAAGTTTTAGCAAAGCAGAATTCTCATTGCATTTACATGTATATAGGCGCAGGGGCACAAGCGTGGGGCAACAAAGGTGATTGTGGGTTCGATTCCCACTCGAGGACATGAAATATTTATTATTTTCATTGGATCGTTCTCGTAATGAAGCAAAGCGCGGCGTTGAGTTCGGTGAAAAGTCGGGAACGGAAATATCTTAATAAAAATGGAGTGTCTTAACAAGAGATTCTCAGGTTCCCTCTGCCTACCCTGCTATGTGGGATATACATAAGCTGAAATATATATATATATATATACATTTATACAATATGTACCCAGATGTTAAAACGAATCAGAGTTGTAATATTTGTTGCAAGCGCGTGGGTGTAATTAAATCGAATAATCGATCGAACGTGGAGGTGCCAAAAGAGGGTGTGTCATAGTCATTTTTAGACTGTGATAAACTTTAAACAATAGGAAAAAAAAGATGTTTTTTTAACATTTACGTTTTTCTTTAACACACAGAATCTAGTAAGACACTCAATTTTTTACTTCGATCACTGAAGCAAAATTGATTCAGCGTTCTTTCACTCCGTTCTACACTTACAATTCCGTTTAAAATATACAAAAAGCAACATCCGATGAAATACTCGAAAGATTTTTAAACATTTTTAAAGTGTTATTCCACACTCAGGAAAGAAAAATCAGCAGCGGGACTCGAACCAGGAGGCGCGGGTTCGAGTCCCGCTGCGTTGAAAATTTTTATACGTTTTCTAAATAAGTATTTTACTCGAAAGATGTTGTAGTGTGACTGCACCTTTAGAAGGGTGCAATTAACGTAGATAGTGGAAAGTACTCATCGGGGGGTGGTTAAGATTGCACTTAAAAATAATGAGGCTTGGGTTCAAAGCCAGCACCGTCCGTGCCTTCTTCTTAGCAGATTATAAATTTCCTTTTATATTATTCAAGACCTGTGGTCATCATAATTTCTTGAGAATCATTTAAATTCACATCAAGCCGTTTTTAGGAAACGAAAGAAATATATAGAATTAATTTATTGGTGTATGTTTAATATTACTGGAGTGGAATGAATCTCTGTTTCTCGTGCCTAAGTGTTTTTTTTTTAACATTTAATAAAAAAAATAGCTTCACGCTGTATCCCGCACACAGCAGGGTAGGCAGAGGGAACCTAGTGTTAAGAAACTCAGTTCTCCTTTGTTTGCCTCAAAATGTACGGTATCTCATAGAGATGTAATCAGAATCATATATTTTTGATAACTCTTCCACACATTTTTTTGCCTCATTACCGAGTGCGAGGAAATGACAATATTAAATATATCATATCCTCGATTGGGAATCGAACCCACAATTTTTTATCACATTTACTGGCCTCAACTCCACTCATCATCATCTATTTTATAAATATATAGATACTTTAACAAACTGACAAGCTTCATCATACACAAAATATTGACACAATACAAAAATCTTTTGAAGTACCTACAGTGCCTTTTACAATACACTGACATATAACCTATAGTTACGGGTGGGTGTACCCTTGAGTTGTGGTCTCTGGAGGTCAGATGACGATCATTTAAAAACTGGTACTGTGCCAACACAATAGTTGAATGGAAGACGTCTCCAATATAATGACGATGTGTTATTAATATTAAACTCATTATATTTACTGACAATAGTAAGTTTGAAGTACAATACCTTATTAGGGACATTCCGTAGGTTAAATCTATAAGTGTTCACAATCATTTGTTTTTATTCTTTCTAAAACGATAATTTAATGATATATTAGCTTTAGCTTAGCTTTTCACTTAACCTGTGTTGAGTTATTGTGTTTTGTTAAAAGTTCAAATAAATGTCTTATTATTTTGATCACGATAATCAAATCAATAAGTAAGATTATTATATATAACATAAAGGTATTATAAAGACCAGTCGTCGCACAGCAGCACAAGTGTGCGACTATAAACGCAATAGGCTGCGAGTTCGCTCGCACTCCAGCAAATGAAATATTAAATATTTTCATTATCTCGCTTACCATAAAAAAAAACCAAAGTTCTAAAACTTTGATTTTTTTTTATGGTAAGCGAAAAATAAAGACATATTTTCAAGTTAACGTACAAATAATGTACATATATATATATAATAAATGAAATTTTCTTTTTTTTTTGCAATATTACACAAAC
The DNA here is from genome assembly GCA_013421005.1 of Heliconius erato x Heliconius himera. Taxonomy (NCBI): domain Eukaryota; kingdom Metazoa; phylum Arthropoda; class Insecta; order Lepidoptera; family Nymphalidae; genus Heliconius; species Heliconius erato x Heliconius himera. The sequence goes on along the minus strand of JAATLQ010004880.1, from coordinate 7,631 downwards.
ATAAATCCAAAAAAACAATAACCACTAATTATAATAAAAAAAAAAATATCAAACAAACAACCACAAAAACAGAAACACCCAAATATCAACACGTGTAGAACAAGTCCGAATCACATACAATTCTCACAAAGGCGTGCGAAGGTCGTCTTCGGGACTAATTCATTTGGCCGGGCCGCATGCAACTCTGCATGGAGCAGTGACCTTAGCTTTATTAACCAAGTGTATTGTCCGGATGTTTCCTTTCCTCCCATTGTGATGTTGCAAAAAGTTTAATGCTACTTCATTGATCAGGTCACTTAAAAAAATGAAACAGGAGCTCTGTGCGGTTTTTTTTCTGGGGTAATATAAATATGAGGTTTTGAGGTTTTTATATTATCACACAAGCCAGTGTGTCTGATTTCAAATGTCAGATTTCTTTGCTGTGGTGTCAAGGCAAAGCGCGGCGTCGAGTTCAACCGAGAATTCGTGTGGAAAGGAGTGACTTAACACAACGTCCCCTTTGCCTAGCATGATGCGAGCGGGAAACAGCGTGACGCTATAAAAAAGACAAATAACTAGCACGTTTTGAGTGCAGCGTTATCAATTTGTATAAATAGGATGTTATATTATCCCTAAAAATCATCCTGCAAAACAGTCCTACCAACGTGTGACAATGAAAATAATATTAAAAGACATTTCCAAGCCATGGACGACCACAGAACGATAAAAAAACACAAATCTGTGAACCAAGACATTTTCCCAACTTATTTAAGCAGAGTCCAAAATTGTCTGGCATTTAGAAAACAGGAGCTATTCAGAATTCCCGGTTCCATTATTTAATACCGGAAATATTCAGGTGTAGGGAGTATTTGGATCGCATTTGAATGTCATCCACAGTCACGCTAAAGCAAGTTCAACCGGAACGAACAATACCTCACTGTTTAAACCGGTTCGCTTGGAGCGTACTTGCACGGGGTGATCTGTGAATTCTACGAGAATGGACATAAACAAGAGGTGAGTATTTTTGCTGGTTTAAAGTATAAACGTGTCAATTTTTAATGATGTGAGGAAATCGTAATTATGTGGCAATCATTTTCCTGTGCAGAGAGATGTATACTTGTATAAGATGATGTACGATTGAATATTTTGTTTTTGTTTATCAATTTATATAGTTTTATGGGTTTAACTATCCAAAATATAAAATACATGACGTTATATCCGTTACTTTTAGTAATTTCTAAAACTGAACGAAAAAGGCTTATAACAGCCTTACATTTCCTAAACAATTCCCAACCATAATAAATACCAGCTAAAATGGCGTAAACAGTTCAGTTCAGTACAAACGAGAGCAATAAAGATATAGGCGATATACTAACTCGCAATCACCCCTCCCCAGCAGCGCTATACCGAAGCCTCGCTCCCGGAGGTTGACGTCCCGTAAACAGCTGACTCCCCCGGCCAGTGAACCCATCTCGACTTCTAGTTATCTCACCAACGTTTCACAGAAAATTTATTCCTTACTAAAGATTTTCTACATTTTAAGTGAACATAGCGTTTTTTTAGAGAGATCGTGAAGTGCTTTTTCCCCAGTTTTTTTAATAAAAAAGACATGCTTTTTATTGTTTACAAAGGCGAAGGCAAATGACAATACCTCCATCTTTAAATGTGATACACACCTCATTACAACCACAACCGACTTCACGACAGCTAAGAGCAACCCACCTAGCAACAACCTAAGCTATCTCTACACACAGAGATACAAGGAAAAAATAAATATACAGTATTTTTTATAGGTGTGTTGATGTAACAATTATCTCGATAGGTTGCTAGGCGGCGTCAAGGTCGTTACCCCACAGGCTAGGCAGGCTACAACAAAGCCAGGCCAGGCCAGACCGCATACAACGCCGAAATCAAACATTTAAATAAATAACAAGTAAACTTTTCACGCATAAAAACTTATTTCTACTCGCGTGTTTCATACAAGGTCACTGGTCAACCATTCTCTCAGACAGCGGGGCGGGGCGCGGGGCGCGCGGGGCGGCGGCGGCGCAGACGGCTCGACATGGCGGCATGGCGGCGGCGTGACGTCACGCCGCGTAAGAAAACTCGATACGATACTCGATGCACCTACATAGTTAGAGTTAATTCGAATGTTATAAAATCGATTTCTTCACATACCTATCGTATTTAAATCTGAATTTAGTTGTAATATTAAAAGGAATTTTTGTTAGAACATATAATAAATTAATGTCTTCGGCTCATTTAAATTCAAATTAGTGATATTTAAAATGTAAATGGGTAATATCTATTGTGTATGAGTGTGTATGGGAGCGACGTTGCTCCGCGGAAACGTGGCGCAAGGACGTTTTATTGCACAAGTTTAAAAATAAACTCGATAGTTAATAACAGTTACTGTTTATGTGTCGGGGCTTTGACTTTATAAGACTTATGGTGTAAGATTTACAAAAACAAAAATACAAGAAAGCAGGAATAGATTACCTGATTATATATATATATATATATTATGATGTATTTTGCTTCTAAATATTGATGTTAATATATACCTCTTTTTATAAGCAAAACAAAAATAATCAGCTTCACGCTGTATATTTTTTAATTAAAAAAATAATAATTAAGTAAATTATTTAAAGAAAATCAATTACTTACTAAATTTAAATACTTTTGTCTGTTCTATTGTAAATTATAGAAATTTATGTGTTTAGAGCTATCTCTCTGCTTTTATAAACAAAATTAATTATATAAGAATTTTTGCTGTAAAAGTAATAAAGAGAATAAAATATTTTTTATCTCTATAGATAAAAAATATTTTATTCTCTTTATTACTTTTACAGCAAAAATTCTTATATAATTAATTTTGTTTATAAAAGCAGCTGGTTTAACCAGCCGCTTTACCTTATAATATATCATATCTATGATTTACATACATTAAATGAAACAAATTGCAATTTATGAGTATCGGTTGTTATGAATGATAATAAATAATCATACATATTAGTTATCAATCTAAATCTAAACAACAACAAACAACAAATATCAGTGGTTGGGGGTTCGATTCCCACTCGAGGAACTGAATTTAATATTTTGCATTTCTTCGCTCTGGTGTCGAGGCAAAGCTCAATACATAATGCCTCCAGAATACGACGGAAAGTGGAGAGCGAAGTGTTTTAACACTAGGTTCCCTCTGCTTACTCTGCTACGTGCGGTATACAGTGTGACCCTAAATAAACCATCATATGAACACCATCAACCACACAAAAAGGGTCCCCCAAGTCACCCAACGGCTAATTAGGCGCACGCGCAGCATATTAGCGATGTAAAAACAACATAATAATTAATCAATTTCACTACAATGGTCCTACAGTTGCGCGGGGGCAGTTGTCCCAGCGCCAACATTTCATTTAAAATTAGCGTTATACTCGTTCTCCTCTGACAAATTTTAGACTTTAAAATATTGCGTAATGTATTTTAAAACTAAATTATTTATCAAAAAAATCAAAATTAAATTAGCTTCACGCTGTATCCTGAACACAGCAGAGTAGGCAGAGGGAACCTAGTGTTAAGCCACTATCTTCTCCACTTTCTGCCGAATTCTGGATTCATTGCGTGTTGAGTGGCAGAAGTCAACGCCGCGTTTTACCTCAACACCAGAGCTAAGAAATGGAAATGTAAATTTAAGTATACATTGCATCTCCTCGAGTGGGGATCGAACCCACAACCAGTAGGTTTTACAGTCACACTAAATTATTTATATCAGTTTTTTTATTAATTTTCTAATATACTGTTTGATATAATTTGGAAGTCTTAACTTGGAATACCTATTTTGTAAGATTAAAAACACATAATGTGTGGAAAGAGATCAATGAGTTAAAAAAGGGTCTGGGTTCCGAAACATTTATAATTAATATTTATTCAAAACTTATATTATTATAAAATATATTTACTTTAATATAATAAATACTATACAATTGAAATGATACAATTGTATAGTATTTATTATATTAAAGTAAATATATTTTAGTAAAATCAACGTCGTATGGAGTCATTAGTAAACACTTAAACACTATCATTATCAGTTATGAATAGAGTTCTGGGCTGACAGCGTGCAATATGCACATTTCTTATGTTTTTATACATGTATATACTTTATTGCACTAAATTCATATATAAATGGGGAACGGAGTGTCTTAACATTAGGTTCCCGCTGTTTACCCTGCTATGTGCGGGTTACAGCGTGAAGTTTCTTAATAGAAAATATACAATATGTTTTAATAACACTTTTTAATTGAATAGCAAAGAAAAAATTCTTGAACTTTGTATTATTATATCTCTATATACAATAAAACAGTAAAAATATTTTGTCTGTACTTTTAGTAAGATAATAGAAAGCAAAAAGATTTTTTTTTAATTTTCTTGTCTGTCTGTATGGATGGTCAAGTAAATCTCTGAAAGTACTGAACCGATTTAAAAGTTTCACCAATTGCTTTGTTTTAACTCAACAACTAAAGCACTATATATTTTTAAAGCACTATTGTTCAGAGTACAAACAATAAAGTAAACAAAATTGAATTCTTAGTAAAGGTTATCTTCATAAATCATAACAGATAAGTTTAAGTCGTAATTAATTCAACACATAGATAAAAACTGATTTGATCTTCAAAGAAATATTAAGTAAATACATAGATTCTTCGGTTCGTTCGTTCCTTTGAAATAAATCTATATAAAAATGCCTAAAAACAGCCTTTCTACTTGTACTCTGTAATAACTACATATTTAAAAATTATACATTTAGTTAATAATATAAGTATGTAACTAATTTAAAAACTGTACAGGAGTTAATATGCAATCATTACAGTTATTTTACAAAGAATAGTAGAATCCTTCAAATCAATAATTTAACATTTTAAGTTTCTGAAAGAATTAAGAATTAAATTATTCACTGACATCAGCACATGCACAAAACTCTGTTAAGAGTTTTAACATTATAGCACAAAACTCTGTTAAGAGTTTTAACATTATGATTAAATGACATATGTAAAAAGAACGTAATGTAACAAAAATATATACGTATAAGGAATAATTAGCTTTATGTATATTTTTATAAATATCAAATATCAACATTGGTCGTGTTTTTAACTCATAACAATCAAAAGTCCATATAGAAATTACGATAATATAGTAAAAAAATCATATTAGAACATTACAGATTAAAGTAATAAGAATCATATTAGAAGTCATTATAGTTGTCAATCAATTCTGTTTATTAGATCAATAATCATATAATTTAAGCGGGCGAAGCCGCGGGCGGGCCGTTAGTCATATATAAAATTAGTTGAATTAGTTAAATAAAATAGACAAAAAATAACGGTTACAATATGTCGTAACATATTCAAAAATTGTAAATTTTGTATAAGAATCCAATGCTTAATTAAAGAAAACGAGAAATACACTCGGTATCTAATGATAACTAATATATAAACCTTAAAATTTCCATGTTAACTAGCTCTCACTGGAAAATTCTTCTAATTAAAAATACTAAAAATGCTGATCGCGTGCATTAATATAATTAAGAATAATATATTACACAATTTATATCACATAACATACAAAATATTTAAATAAAATATATCTTTGATGGCTTAAGAGCTCTACCTACATTAGGCGTATCTCGTGTATGTATGTATGATACATTAACCATCTATCTAAATAGAGAAATTTTCATGTAAATTTACTACAAACCGCTTAAAAATGTCACGTTAAGATTAAAAAGAAAAACGTATATCTTTATATGAAGATTAGAAAAAATTCAAAATGCCACCACGAAATGTCCTCGACCAGAATTAATGCACGCGACGTCATATAGTATTAATAAATTATTTTTGAGTGGCAAAAACCGACTTGGTTGACCTAAATTGTGTTTTGTTAGGTTACGTTCACTTTAATTTTGGATGAGATCGCTTTGACGCCAGGAAAATGGACATATAGTATCATTAATAAATAATCTAGTTTAGTTAAAAACATAGTTTCATGTTATACATAATTAAATTTACCTCGTTACAAGAGTTTATATAAGAAAAAGTTTTTTTTACACGTTTTTATTATAGTCGTATTTGAAGTATGTGATGAAACGGAATTTGACCCACTTGTAACAATTGAATTTGTTATAAAACTTGACAGTTGTACGGAGCGGTGGTATCATTGAGGTGGTCTGATGATGAATAGTGGAACTCTTCACAAGTAAGCCATTCGAGTTTAGGTTTTCACATAAGTAGTTCCAAACGTCAGATTCTATAGTATTTTTAGAAACTACTTGGTGTAGAAGAGCAGTAGTATTTTAGTGTTTTTAACTGTATAAAATACATAATATTGCCAATTAAATTGCGTTACGATAAGAGATGTAGGCTGAGTTATATTTTAATAATCCACACATGACCAGGATAACAAAGTGTTGACTTCATTAAGAGCATTATTATCGAAATATTTAAAAATTCCTATCGTCGTTTTCTCATTTATTATACCAACTAGATCCCACAAGTGGATTTGAACCCATAATACATTTAAACACTTCCCAACTACGGCGCTTAATATATATAACAACAACACCATGTATATATCAATGTAGTTGTATAAAGCTACCCTTTCAAAGGGTAAGCCGGTGTGAGGTCGTCCGGGCAGTACCTAATTAGCGCGATGTGCTGGAAATGAAAAATGTCATAAGCTTCACCGAACAACGTTTACACCTGAGGGAATGCTAGATCCAAAATGAGATATTTTTACGGCGATCATATCTCTCTCCACGCCGGCGGTCGCGTGTTCGAATCCAGTTTGATGCTAAACGCTTGTGTAACAATGAGACACGTGCACCGACTTGAATTACTAAGGCCACTTAGCATATGTTAGTATTAATAATGTTAATGTTTGAAGTAGTCTTGAAGTAGTATAATGTACTGGAAGGGGGTTCAATTTCCCACGGTTTTTTATTTTGTATATAAATCAGCTTCACGCTGTATCCCGCACACAGCAGGGTAGACAGAGGGAACCTGGTGTTAAAACATTCCGTTCCCTACTTTCTGCCGGATTCTGGAGGCATTGCGTGTTGAGTGGCAGAACTCAACGCCGCGCTTTACCTCGACACAAGAGCGAGGAAATGAAAATATAAATTTAAGTAAATATTTCATCTCCTCGAGTGGGGATCGAACCCACAACCAGTCGGTTTTACAGTCACACTTTGTGCCACTGCGCCACGACTGGCATTTTGTATATATTGGATAAATATATTAAATGATAGGTATTTACTAATGCGCGGGAGTCCACTGTCGCACTGGGCTTCGTAGATGAAAATGATTACTATAATGTTTTAAAATAATATAGAAAATAACTTAGAAATAAAAAAAATAAATTAGCTTCACGCTGTATCCCGCACACAGCAGGGTAGGCAGAGGGAACCTAGTGTTAAGACACTCCGTTCCCCACTTTCTGCCGAATTCTGGAGGCATTGCGTGTTGAGTGGCAGAATTCAACGCCGCGCTTAACCTCGACACCAGAGCGAAGAAATGGAAATATAAATTTAAGTAAATATTTCATCTCCTCGAGTGGGAATCGAACCCAGAACCAGTCGGTTTTGCAGTCACACC
>JAATLQ010004871.1:0-38259 GCA_013421005.1 Heliconius erato x Heliconius himera | reverse complement strand
CAATTTAGGTTTAAAATTAAGGACAGTTTAAAAATGCTGTTTTTATGTTAAATTTCACCTAACATAAAATTATATTAACCGAAAACGATGTTGTGATAAAGTATTCAAATTATTGATATTCCTCCCGTCGTAATTAGTGTTTAACTCCACAGAACGTTTTTTGCGTTATCAAGATTCGTTAGTACCTACTATTAGTCAATAGATAGCGTTCTTGTATCGATTTTTTACTATCTCAAATACAAACTTCTTGAAAACTTAAATACTTATATCTTTAGTATTAAAATTATTAATATTCTTTAGTATTAAAATGATTAATATTCCTCCCGTCGTAATTAGTGTTTAACTCCACAGAACGTTTTTTGCGTTATCAAGATTCGTTAGTACCTACTATTAGTCAATAGATAGCGTTCTTGTATCGTTTTTTTACTATCTCAAATATAAACTTCTTGAAAACTTAAATACTTATATCTTTAGTATTAAAATTATTAATATTCTTTAGTATTAAAATGATTAATATTCCTCCCGTCGTAATTAGTGTTTAACTCCACAGAACGTTTTTTGCGTTATCAAGATTCGTTAGTACCTACTATTAGTCAATAGATAGCGTTCTTGTATCGTTTTTTTACTATCTCAAATATAAACTTCTTGAAAACTTAAATACTTATATCTTTAGTATTAAAATTATTAATATTCTTTAGTATTAAAATGATTAATATTCCTCCCGTCGTAATTAGTGTTTAACTCCACAGAACGTTTTTTGCGTTATCAAGATGCGTTAGTACCTACTATTAGTCAATAGATAGCGTTCTTGTATCGTTTTTTTACTATCTCAAATATAAACTTCTTGAAAACTTAAATACTTATATCTTTTGATAGAGTGAAGCGATAACAATGAAATATACACTAAAACCTACCTTGATTTATTTGTAATTTTTATGTATAGAAGTTGCTTAAATTTATTGTGTACTTTTTACGTGATACGTGTTCACATAAACAGACAAACTGACAAACAGACAAACAGACAAAAATTCCAAAAATGTTGGAAATGGATCCTTTAACACCCTGGCAATTTTTTTTTTTATATTTTCAATGTACATAAACGACTTTTCTACAGATTTATTATAAGTATAGATTAATATATTCTTTTCTTCATTCTTCGTCGTTTCTGGCACCAAGGCGAAAGCCCAGCGTTGAGTCCCGTCACTCAACATGCAATGCGAAAAATTTGACAGAAAGCGGAGAACGGAGTTACTTAACGTTAGGTTCCCTTTGCTACATATATTTGTAGTTAATTCCATACGAAATATTTTTTTTTAACTTGTATTACCCGTTGACCTACAATTTTGGAATTGGTACAGGACCATCGGTGGGTGAATCCGACTCGAACTTGATCGGTTTTTTTTTATATTGAATAAACATCTTCTGTACCTCTGAAATTAATAGCCGAAATCGCATCCAACAACGCTCCTATGGTATCTTAGACCTTAGAGTTACTTAACGTTAGGTTCCCTTTGCCTACCTACATTTGATACAAATCAAAATCAGCTTTACGTTGTATCCCGCACACAGCAGGGTAGGCAAAGAGAACCTAGTGCTAAGATCCGCTCCCCACTTTCTGTCGAATTCTGGAGGCATTGCGTGTTGAGAGGCAGAACTCAACGCCATGCCTCGACACCAGAGCGGAGAAATGGAAATATAAATTTTAAGAAATATTTCATCTTCTCCAGTGGGGATCGAACCCACAACCAGTCGGTTTTACACTCACACTTTGTGCCCCTGCGCCACGACTGGCCTCTGGCTATATTTCATATAATATGAAAAAATCCTATCGAACGATACTCTTACATATATCAGAGACTTAAAAAATCCTATGAGTTTACCAAAAGTTGGTGGATTACCGAAGCTTTAGTTGCAGAATAATTGGATGTAGGTCAGTCAGCGCCTTGTATCGGAAAACTGGCTTAATTGACTTCGACATGGTACATAGTGTATCATGCGGGTATATTAAAAATGTCCGATAAGTTGAGTGAAATTGCTGAAAAAGGATTTTGAATTATGAATATCATGGTTTTTTTTTATTTTTTCACACACTATATTTTATATTTTTGTTACAGTTTAACGCTGTAAGCTGCATATAAGCAAAATAAACCTAGTATTAAGACACTCCTTTTTTCACTTTCTGATAAATTTTCAAGATATTGTATGCTGAGCGATCCGTTTTGTTCCCACAGCGGGACTATGAAAAAAAAATATCCTCGAATGTGAATCGAATCCCCAACCGTCTCGTTTACATTTAGACACAACGACACTGCGCCATAGCGGACTCAGTAACATTGTATTATTATTCTTATAATGAATACGGTTTAAAATCGACTCCAACGATATTATTAATCTACATCACTATATAATCCTCACGCGCACGGTTTATTGATGTTCAATTACAAGAGATTATGTTAGATATACCTAAAGGTATTTGCAAAAATATTTTGTTAATTTGGTGTAAAGTACTTAAGCCTCCAGATCGAGGATCTCATCCCTTTTACGTTACGCTATCATGTTGAATAGCCGTCCCAATATATTTTAAAAAGGAGGTTCTTTTTCCGTTCTCTTCTTTACGTACGCAGATTTCTTCTGCGTGCGGAATGTCAAAACACTGCGTTCCTGCATTTTTCGAAAATTATACTGTGCATGACGGTATAATTTTCAAAACAATGTTCGTTTAGTGGCAGAACTTAACGCCGCGACTTTTCTTGTTTAGAGACAAAATTAAATAAAGATAATATGCTTGTTAAAAAATGAGTTAAGAGTATGAAGCATTATGTTCAAAAAACAGTAATTAGCAAGATTTAAATCCATTACATAAAATCATTTCTCTAGGTGAAAATTGAACCTACAACCAACACTTGTACAGTGAAGCGTTGTTAGTGTCTAAGCCACGATAGCGTAATGTATAGATAGTTTACATATAATTTTTAAACGCATTTTTTACAAGGCTCCTGATAAGCCAGGAGAGGCTCTCGTCCGCCGTCTCCCACTCGACCCGTTTTTATCGGCACAAAAGGAGATATTCTTCGTCGTGGACAAGGATTTTTATAATGGACACTGGAAGCAAAACTACGGTTAATTTTTAAATAGTTTCTAGATTTTAGATATTTATTTTGAGTGTGGTATTTGTATAGATTCTGTATACTGGGTGTCCTTGAAATAAAATTTGATGGTCATACAATAAGGAATTCTTTAATTTGAACCAGTAGTTCCTGAGACTAGCGCATTTAATCAAACAAACTATTGAGCTATATGTAGTTTTAGGTAAAATTTCTATTGTAAGGTTATGCGCGATGCTTATATTTAAAATATGAAATACATATAATTTCTGTATCTCAGTATTGATTAGATTATGAGGCCAGACCGTAGCGCAGGAGCACAAAGTGTGACTGTGAAACCGACTGGTTGTGCGTTCGATCCCCACTTGAGAAAATGAAATATTTATTTAAATGTATATTTCCATTTCTTCGCTCTGGTGTCTTGGCTAAGCGCGGCGTTGAGTTCTGCCACTTAACAGCAATGTCTCCAGAATTCGGCAGAAAATGGGGAACGGAGTGTTTTAAAACTAGTTTCCCTCTGCCTGCTGTATGCGAGATACAACGTGAAGCTGATTTATTTCTTCAAGTTATTCTATAATTGTGTTAAGTTATCTCTTTTCTGCCAATCAATCTCTTCGGTGGTTTCTCCATACGTGATATTGGCTAAGTTAATGTAGCATAACTGAAGAACTAAACTGATTCATATTTTTTCACGGCGGTGTACCGCGAAAGAACAATATTTACGTATCTATATTATGTAACAATTTTTAGGAAAAATTTCATTAAATGAAAAATTGACAAATAAATTGGCTATATCCTAATCTGATATTTATCTCAGTTGTTTTTGCTAAATGCAATATATAAAATGGCTTCACGCGTCTTAAGACGCTCTGTTGTCCAGTTTTCGATAAATTATTCCCCGACAATTTGTTAAGTATAAAATATAATAATTTTTAGCTTCACACTATATCCCGCACACAGCAGGGTAGGCAGAGGGAACCTAGTGTTAAGACACTCCGTTCCCCACTTTCTGCCGAATTCTGGAGGCATTGCGTGTTGAGTGGCAGAACTCAACGCCGCGCTTAACCTCGACACCAGAGCGAAGAAATGGAAATATAAATTTAAGTAAATATTTCATCTCCTCGAGTGGGGATCGAACCCACAACCAATCGGTTTTGCAGTCACACCTCGTGCCGCTGCGCCACGACCGGCCTCAAATAAAATATAATAATGTCCTCGAATAAAGGAGATGACGATGACTGTGGATTAAAATCCACAGTCGTCGTATAGTATCAAACAAATTACTTTTACTCAGTGAATTTTAATAAATTATAATAAAATACAGTCAAAATTTGCAAGTGACAGTTCATATTTTTTCCATTTTTACCATCCTAAATGGGAATACTGTTATTTCATTAAACATTTTCCATTAATAAAGGTGTCAGGGTTGCCAATTAAAGGGGATGCTTGAAAATTAAAAAGTTGCCCAATCGGGTGGGAGGCTGCCTAATTGTGTTTATGAGTCTCACAACTTTTTCTATCAAAAGTTCGCCAGTTAAGGCATGAGTATTTAATTTCCTCTCTAAAATGACATCGCACTCAATTTATTCCTGGATCGTCATTTTTAATTTTAACCCTTAAAAGATTATAAATATACATTTTTAGTTTCACGCTTTATCCCGCATATACGGTACGGTTAGTAACGGTAGGCAAAAGGAACCTGTTGTTAAGACACTCCGTTCCCCATATTTTTGCTAAATGTTCAAAAGTCTGTGTGCTGAGTGGTGAAACTCGTCATGGCACTAGAACGAAGAAAATTAAAATTCTTTCGCCCGAGTGGGAATAGAACCGAAGACGTTTACGTTTACTGATGTTGCTCCGCTCCACTACGATTGCCCCAATTTAAATGAACTTCAAATTACCGATATGTGTCTTTTGAATAAGGTATTACTTAGTTTTATATATTAGGCAAGGCACAAGTGTGTGACTGTAAACACTACTGGTTGTGGGTTCGATCTCCGCTCGCGGAAATGAATTATTTATTTAAATTTATATTTAATTTCTTCATTCTGGTGTCGTGGCGTTGAGTTCTGTCATTCAACACACACTGCCTCCACAATTCGGCGGGAAATGGGGTACGGAGTGTTTTAACACTAGGATACCTCTGCTGTACGCGGGATATAGCGTGAAGCTGTTTTTTTTTACAATTTTATATTAGGTTTATTATATTCGTGTAAAATCAAAAGACGTTTTGACCAGTTTCAATAAATAATATCGCAAAATGTCTCTTAATAGTTACGCAAAATGTCTGATAGCGAAGAATCCCATCACTTTAAACATTTAAGCCAACTAATGCTAAGCATTTAAAAACTTCCACAATTATCACGTACGGTCCCGGTTAAGTTGAACTTGGTAGCATAAACTAATGAAGTTGTTGTACAAGTGCGATAACACGCCGCAGACCGCAGTGTTGAGAATCTTCGTGAACTTTACTGTATATAGGAGTACTTGTTCGAGTTGTATGGAGAATGCAGTCGCGTCCGGCCGAGGACAAAGCCTTAACAAACTTGCAAGCCTAACTATGAACCTAACCACAACAATCGACTTGGCTACTTTGCTTTGGAATGCACTATGTTAGTTATTATGTTTAAGAATTTATGTATTTTTTTATTTTAGTTTCACGCTGTATCCCGCACATTGCAGGGTAGGTAGAAGGAACATGGGATTCTAGTGTTAAGACACTCTGTCTTTCGTTGAGACACCTCTGTTCCGCATTTTGGAGGCATCGCGTGTCGAGTTTCTATGTCGAGGCGGAACTCAACGCGCCTCGTTATTAGAGCGAAGAAATGAAAATATTAAATGTTTTATTTCCTCGAGAGGTAATCGAACCCACAACGTAAAGAGGCACAAGCCTCTTCGAGTTGCCGCTGCGCTACAACTTTCCTCTACTTATTCCATAATTATCAAAAAGGTTATAAACAATAATTAAGTGGTTGTTAATCAGACAAGCATAGTCGTAGTAGGTAGCTAGCTTATTCTATACAACTAATATTATAAATGTGAAAGTTTGTGAGGTATGATGTTGCAAATAAAAACCACTCAACAGATTTAGATGAAACTTTATAATGACATAGTTTATATATAGCCCATAATCTATTTTAAAAAATTGTATTATTTGGCTATAATATAAAAAAGCAGGCGAAGTCGCGCGCTGGTCGCTAGTATGTACGTAAACCACTTGTTCAAAGGTATCTAGATAATCTTACACACAACGGTCTTCTCACGCCTCTTTGAAATCTCCAATCTAAAGAGATTATCTCTTGATTGATATTGTGAGGGCGACTGTTGACATTTTTTAAACGGCTTAAAAGATCAACGTTTTTAAGCTTTCTGTGTTTGATTTTTTCCTGTTTATTATTTACTATCAATTTCTAGAAAAAAACAGTATTTTCATTAATTTCATAGTCTTTTACAGCTTTACGCTTTAAAACAGAGTAGGCTGAAAAAATCCAATGTTAAGACATCCCGTTCTCCACTTTCTGCCTTAATTCGAGACATTTTGTATTGAGTAACGAAACACAACGCTGCTTATTAATATTTTGCAGATTAACCTTTTCACGCATCGCACGGTAGGTGTTGGGAACCTTATAAAAACACACCGTTCCGCCCTTTTTGTCCCAATTTTCAAGATATTGATTGTTGAGTGGGGTAGTTCAATGTCGCGTTTTATCAACCAAGTGTGAAAATAAAAATGACCGCTATGCCACGATGACCTCTTAGCAGAGGTATAGAAAATATACATATTTATAACAAAATACACGGTTATTTACAAAGCTCAGGTGAAGTATTAATTTACCAAACTATTATTATGGAAAAATAAATAGAGAATAGAAGCGTTAGTTCTTGTTACTTAAAAGGAAAGTTGTAAGTGCCAGTTGCGTGAAACTTTCAGCACTTGTGTTTGAAAATTGAATCCCGAAACTTTAGTGAATGCCGAAGGAAGAGTTGTTTTCTAACAATTTCATTCAATAGTCTCATTTAATTACGTGTACTTGTATGTAAGTTGTTGCAAGACTGTTATTTCGATTTTTTAGTATCAGCATCATTCACTTTAGGGAAGCCAGTCGTGGCGCAGGGGCGCAAGCGTGTGACTGTGAACGCTATAGGTTGTGAGTTCGAATCCTACTCGTGAAAATTATATATTTAATATTTTCATTTTGTCGCTTTGGTGTTGAGGCGAAGCGAGGCTTTGAGTTTCGCCACTCAACACGCAATGCCACCAGAATTCGGAGGAAAGTAGGAAACGGAGTGTCTTAACACTAGGCGTAGAAGAAAAATATCATTTTAGGTATATGTATGTGCACATTATTATTACTTTGTTATTTAGAGATGCCAAGTAAAATCAGCATTACAGACATGGATGTCATAGAATAAAAACAAACTCTTTAAAATATGTATGGTATGTTCCACAGTTGGATAGGGTTTGACTGTAAAAGAGGTGAAAGTGGATGAGTGGTGAATCAATTATCTTAGCACAATGCCTACCCTGCTATACTCGTATGCGACATAAAATGTGATGCTAAAATATAATTATGTATATTTATTTAAGATGAACGTGCTTAGGTAACTTTAGACTCTCCGGAGGACATATAATATGAAGAGGTCCATGACAGTGGACGAGGCCAAAGAGATATGTTGGTAGAAAACGTAGCGTTCGTACTTCGTTTTTTCCAGTTTCTCCACTAGAGAACTAAGCGTGAAGCGATGGACAGACAGAGGTAACTTACAAATAATGTGTTTCAATAATGAAATACCTGATGGCTTACCATGGTGTAATATTTGATGTCTAGAGGAATTATCCTATTTAAAATATTTTTACTTAATACGTATTAGGTCCCATTTATGTTGTAAATATTTCGCTAAAATAAAAGTAATTTAATTTGATCTTCATGAAATAATTTTGCACAATAGGCAACATATAAAAAATTGGCTGGAAAATGAGGACCAGAGTGTCTCAACATTAGGTTCTTCCTATCTACCATGTTATATCTTCAGAAAAAGCGTAAAGCTGTGAAGAAAACCCAAAAAAAAAATTAGTTTACTTACATTTAAAAAATACAACAGTACGTTTGGAAATCCACTGTGTGTTTAGTTTCTTTGTGATGAAGCTTGTGCCTTTAGGCTTTGTTCTCGACCGGACGTACGGTTTGCGACGACGGGGCGAATCGCCTGGAGGGTTAGTGTAGTATTTATTATGTATTTGTTATTATATTTAGTAGTATTTTAGGGTTCTGTTCCTTACAAGGTAAAAACGGAACCCTTATAGGTTCATTTTATTGTTTGTCTATCTTTCTGTCAACCATTTATCTCGGGATCGCGTGGAGGTATCAAGGTGAAATGGATATCAAAAAATCAGGTCTCCGGTCATCGGAGCACAGAAAAACTAAGGTTTTTAGTAACGATACGACCATTATGTGTATGTATATTTTATTGCATGCATTTTGTACGAAAAACGATTTTGTTGAATTTTTTTGGTGCATTGATTTGCGCTCCGTTGTACTACAAATAGAATACAATATTTCCTGTAATATTTTATTAAAGGAAATATTATATTCTATTTCTAGATATATATTATAGGTACTTATTGCAGTATAGTGGTTTAAACCGGTCAAGAGTCCGAGCATCGACCGGCCCAAGTACACTGGTACACTGCATCTGCTATTACTATGCAAATTCAAGATTCATCTACTAACTTATATTATTTGGACGAATAGTAGGTACTGGTATTGTCTTCATTGTTCAGTTTGATATAAAAGCTTTTATTCTTTCTTTATATGTGTTTATAAAAAGATAAAAATTATAAGAAAAAAGATTTTTTTCTTGAAAGTTGTTTCGACCTAACAAAATCTTCCACTTTATTATATTCGTTTAGATTATTTAAATTTCTTTGTTCAGTTGAGTCTAAGTGCAGTGTTCAGTTCCGCTACTCGACACGTAACATCTCATATCGGGCGAAAAGTAGAAAAGAGAGTATCTGGACACTGGGTTCCTCTTCGTATCATTTAGAAAAAACGAAATAAAAGAAGGTTTTAGGAATATTACAAAAAAACAAACAATTATATTAAAACAAGTATAACTCACAAGATGTAATTAGTCAAGTCAAGCAACGTTTACGCTAATCTTATTAGCATTGCTACAGTTACTTTAGACGACGATTGAACTAATGGCCCAAGAGCTAGTGGCAGCCATACCTTCGTTATTTTACAAAACCTGAAAGTTTCTCTGCGTGTTTTCCATGACTATAAATACTATCAAGGCATTTGAAATTTGGATGGTTGCTTTGGCAGTTAGTAGATAATAATAATAAGATGCATAAAGTAGTACCTGTCGATGCAAAGCACAGCGTGAATTTCGCCACTCAACACGCAATGCTGCCAGAACTGGGCGGAAAGTGGGGAACGGTGTGTCTTAACACTAAGTTGCGGGATACAGCGTGAAGCTGATTTTATACAAAATAGTACTTAATTTTAGTTAAAGTGTAAAGCTCAATTTTTTTTCATGTTTTCTTGGGAATAATATTGATTGATTATTGGGAAATGACGTTACACATATCATGGTTTCAAATTTATACCAGAGACACCTAAACGCTAATAAATTATAAGCGCTTATGAAAATTATATGAGCAAAAATACAAAAAGAAGATTTAATAATTTTAAGATGAAATTCTATTTTAATATAATCTAGGCTATGCAATGAGAAAATTCTTCTTTTATACTTATATAACTATGAAGTAATATATCTATATAGCTAATACCTATAGTATACACATTTGTATAAGAATATGTTTCTAGTATAAAGACTGGTGCATTGAGTGTCCGCGCGGCTCGAGCTCGCCTTTGAGGCTTGAAATCTGTGTCGTGCCTATCTGATATTGCCTACATATAAAGGAACTTTACACATACAAAAATATATACGTACGTATATAACATAATATATAAATAATTGTTATTTGTAGAGGCCGTCGTGGCCTTCTTCTTCTGACTATAAATTCGATAGTTGTGAGTTGAATGCCTACAAATGAGTAAAGTGTCTTTACATAAAGTTCCCTCCGTCTAATAGTATACTATGGAAAAGGCGTCAAACTGCTTCGCTTTGCTGTTGTAGGTTGAAATTGCCTAGGTGTCATTCTTTTCGTATTTCATATCATTTGTAGTCATTGACTAACAGGTTTTACCAAACTACAAAAAGCTTGGTCTTTTGAAGCAAATCGTCAAACATCTACAGTTAACTAATGTATTATAATATCAAAATATTTAAGAGCCTTTTAAAATATCTATATATACATATATACTTATAATACAATTGTAACAGATCGGTGTCTGTACATGGAAGATATAAAAGAAAAATGTTTTTTATTAATGTAGCAGAAACCAAGACAATGATTTTTGTTTTTTTGTCTAATGCAGTTTTCACTATTATGAAACATTACAAAATTTTAGGGGCAAAATCAAATAAATTCCCAAAAGACTTAAATTACTTAATGAAGCCATCATGGCGTAGTGGCACAAAGTGTGACTGAAAACATGACTGGTTGTGTGTTCGATCTCCACTCAAGGAAATTAAATATTTATTAAAATTTTAATTTTCGTTTTCTAATATTGGGCTTTTGCTGAAAGATAGAGAGGGTTGTGGCGCAACAAAAAGGCCATTTTGATACAATAAAAAGGTTATATCAATTTAAAGTATGTTGTGCGACAAAATAGCTACTTTCTAAAAGAGTTATTTTATACATCTGTTATATTGAATTGGCAAAACCTTTAGTTTTCAATGTTTTGTTGTTTGATATTCTTTGTAAATTATTTTTTTGAATGATGATTTTTCAATGTAAGTTGACATCCCCTCAAGCAGCCAGCCACGTAGTGCTTAAAATTTCTCAATGATAGATAGAGATATGTGGAACAGTATATAATTTATGTTTTAATTCGTAACTTTTGCGGAATCGGAATGTATATGGAAAAAACTACGTTTGCAGTTTGAGCGCAGTTACGGTTAACCTAGACAGATGTGAAATAACTAAATATTTCTATTAAATATGATAATCAAATTAATTCCCTAAATTACGTGTACAGATTTATTTAGTGCATAACCAAACCAAAATGATAAATCCATTTTTAGGGTTCTGTACAGCAAAAAGAAAAAAACGGAACCCTTATAGGACCACTTTGTTGTCCACTTGTCCGTTTGTGAAGACCACTTTATATATTTATCAATTTGAAATTAGTATCAGATAGTCAGGTTTACCGTTCCTTGGAGCACAGGAAATTAGCTTCTAAAACAACTCAGTCAAAAGTTATGAGCATTTGTGTAAAACGATACATAAACATAAACGATACATAAATCGGTTCATCCTTAATTTTGTATGAAGTTCACCGCGCAATCAAAATCTATACTTACCTAGGTGTACTTACTGTTATGAAATTTAGGACGAAGTAAGATCTTACAATACAAATAAAGGAAAAATCCGAAAAATAAAAATTTATAGATAATAAAAAAAATATTATAAATTTGTATTTGTAGTTAATTTCTTACAATATAAGTCTATATGCTCGCAATCTTAAATCAAAATTTATATAAGGCATTTGCCAATCACATTTCTGAAGTTGGTACAGAAACCTCGGTGGGCTAGTCCAACTCGCGCTTGGCCAGTTTTTTCTTAAATACTTACATAAAAATTCGTTATTGCATAATATAACCCAAAATGACATAAAAATAGAATTACGGTAACATTTTCACAAAACTGACTTAGAATAAATAGAATTTTACTTCAATAAATAGGACGATAAAAAATTTGAAAGTCTCCAAATCAAATGAGTCTCCCGCCTAATTGTGTTTACGAGTGAACTTTAACTTTTTCTATCTAAAGTTACGCCACTTAGCGCTGTAGGGGTGTTTAATTTTGTTCAAAACGCGACATTCCACTCAATTTCAAATGTATTTTTCATCTAAGGGCACTTTTTAAGAGGAAATTTCAATTTTAGTGTCTATTCGAGATAAATTATAGAGGAAAAAAGTTTGTGCATTTTATTACAACGAGTATTTGTTTTAGTAGCATTTCTTTTTCTATCATTGTGGCACAGTAGGAAAATGTCAAACTGTAGTAACGACATGTGTGGGTTCAATTCTTACTTGGACAAATTGATTATAGCTAAATTTATGCTTTACCAGAAAATATATATATTAGATTGTATCATCGGGCACATTCAAAATGGAATGTCTGTGTAAAATAAATGACAGTGAAAGCGAAGTGTGAACACTAGATTTCTGTATTATTTTCCTTGATTACTATATGTTAGTTATATGCTGTATATTTTTAGTTTAATGTTGACTAATGTGTCCAACTCAACTTCACCGATAAAACCATCGGAGATTTATATGGGTTACACTTTTTATTTACAGGCTCTATTATACATGTCAGTTGGTGTATTTCCAGCTTGTACTGGTCCTATACTGTTAGGGTTGATATTTGGTCTGGTGCCTGGAGGTAAAAAATAGGAAAGTAAAATTGGAAGCTTGAATTTTATCCCGAGTGACACAAAACCGTCGGATTATTTAAAATTCTTAAATATTTAAATATTTTATAAAATAGAAAATCTACAAAATAATATGAGACAACCGCTAAACGGATTGAGTTGAGCCACAAAGGCAAAGACTAAACAGTTCTTTGAAATATTACATAAAATATTATATAAAAGGGCTTATAGCTAGAGACGTCAATTATATTATATGATTTTATTGTTTTATTACAATACTAGAGGGCGCGCGCGGCTTCGCCCGCTTATTAAGAGGGAATTCTAAAAAAACCACGAAACACGTGTTCAATAAAATATTTTTAACAGTCTGAATTTAAATTTTTATAAAAATCGGTGGCAATTTAAAGATTTTTCCTTATAAACTTTCAACCCCTTATTTGAACCCTTAGGGGGTGAATTCTTAAAAACCATGAAATACGTGTTCAATGAAATATTTTTAAGAGTCTGAATTTCAAATTTTATAAAAATCGGTACAGATTAAAAAAAAAATCCATACAAACCTTCAACCCATATTTCATCCCTTTAGGGTTAAAATTTTTCAAATTCCCTTCTTAGTGGATGTCCAGAATATGAAAATAAACATCTGCCCAAATTTCACGTTTCTACCATCAGCGGTTACGGCTCTGCGTGCGTCTTACCTCAGTCAGTCAGCACAAGTCCTTTTATATATATAGACTAGCGGCCTGCTCGCGGCTTTGCCCGCTTGAATTACATGATTATTCATTTAAGAAATATAGATATTACAAACAGCCTTAACTATTAATTAATTGATTTGGATAAGTACTCACGATATTATTTGTAAAATAACTTATCTAGCTCCTGTACAGTTTTTAAATTAGTAACATATATTATTAGTTAAATATATAATTGGTATACAGAACATACATAGAAAGCACGTTTTTAGGCATTTTTATATAATCTATAAAATAATCAACATTTTCGGTCAAGTTCAAGTCGCACTCATGCCCCGAGAGTTTCGTACCACTTTCATAAATGGAGATACACCAAAAGGATAACTAATAAAGTTGTCATTTTGTATCAAATTAAGTACAGATAAAAAATTGTACCTAATGGTTTTTTTCTGTGACACAAATACAATAAGTATTCAATTTTTGTAAAATAATTTTGGAATTTTCCTTTATACGTGCCGTAAATTTTAACTTTTTAACAAATTTCGTAATTGTATATCAATGGGAAGTACCTTATAGTTATGATAGAAAATGCGACAAAAAACGAAGCATAAACCCTCATATTTCATCGTCATTTGATTGCGATGATTTAGAAGATAGATTTTTTGTGCTCTAAGGGAATATAGAATTGAGCATTGAGGTATCTAACCTTTAACCGATCTTGTACAAAATAGTCTTCACAGACGGACAGACAGACAAACAACAAAGTTATCTTATAAGAATTTTGAGGTATGTACCCTAAAATACCCTTGGCACATACATACATGCAACATACAGGTGCAATAGTGCAATGTCGGTACGTGTCGCTTGTAAGTTATAAAATAACACTGCGGGATATATATAAACAGTGTCAGAGCATTTTTTTCTTGAGACATAATTTTTTAGAGGTTGCTCCCAAAAGTTAATTATTTTATACGTTTCTTAAAAAAATATTAATAACATAAACGAACGAAAGGACTGAAGAACCTATTCAAAATATTTCTTTGAATATTAAGTCATTATTTATCACTGTATTAAATAATTACGAATTAAGCTAGACTGTTACGAAGGTAATCTTCACCAACAATTCAATGTAGTTTACTTTGTAGTTAGTACTATGAACAATTGTACTTTAAAAATACGTAAATATATCAACAGTCAAATAAATAAGACGTTTCTAAAGTCAATAGATAGCGTTACTTGTATCAATTTTTTACTATCTCAATTATTAACGTCTTGAAAACTTAAATACTTATATCTTTTGATAGAGTGAAGCGATTACAATGAAATAAACACTAAAACCTACCTTGATTTATTTGTAATTTTTATGTATAAATGTTGCTTAAATATATCGTGTGCTTTTTACGTGATACGTGTTCACATAAACAGACAAACAGACAAACAGACAAACAGATAAACAGACAAACAGACAAAAATTCCAAAAATGTTGGAAATGGATTCTGTTAATTATCCTTTAACACCCTGGCTAATTTTTTTTAAAATATTTTCAATGTACAGAAACGACTTTTCTACAGATTTATTATAAGTATAGATTACATAAGCTCGTACTAGTACGAAGATAATCCGTGGCGTTAAGATCCGAAATTCCACACGCAATGATTAGAAAATTGGGCAGAAACTACATTCAGTGTCAGTTGTCAGACGGATAAGATAATAATCCTATAGGGGTTCCATATTTTTTCCTTTTAAGATACGGAACCCTAAACAGTAACTAACATAAATTCCAAACATCAAACAAGCACTTTAGTGCACATTTTGCATACTTATATCCGTACTGGTCGTTAGGTGACGATTGCTATAAGAACTCTCCTAGCAAGTGGCTTGTTACACTAAGTCGCCTAAAGCCTGCTTTTGAGGGCGTGTAATAGTTCGTACGCATCATTAGAGCTTTGTTATATATGGTGTTCATTCTTAAGAAGTAATTGGATGGATCTTAAAAGTGTAATGTCTGGCTTTCGTTCTGTTTATTTTTTTAAGCCGATAAAACTTTAGAGGTCGTCGACGCGGCGTTGAGTGCCTCCATTCGATACGCAACGTTTTAAAAATTGTTTAAGATACTTTAGGTTCACTTTGCCTATCTTGTTCTGCGAGAAAACGCGTAAAGATGTAAAAAGTATAATTATGTGTCATATACATATATAGATATATATAGGTAATTCTTTAAACAAATGGAAAGTATGATATTATTTGTTGCAATCCGAATAACGCTGTCATGCCGCAGCGGTACGAGGTTGTATTCCAACTTGGAGGAATTAATTAATTTCATTTCCTCCCTGTAGTAACGAGACGGTGAGTGGCGTTAAGTTTCGCGCAACACATTTCCACACTCAACGAGCAATGTCTCTGTCTTCCTAGCTATAAACGGTATTCAGGCTACAGCCTAAAGCTAAAAAAATATAGTTCAATATGAGGATCTGCTGTTATGTTAGTTAGTATTGGAGCGTTTAATTAAACCAATTTGAGACATTTGGTATTGGTAGTTCGCTGCGGTTTTTGCGGGTTCCAAATTCGTACGTATTAGAAAATGTTTTTTTTTAACTGAGCGAAATTTTAGTAATATCAATATTTTTCTCTCAATAGTGATCTATTGTAAGTTTCTTTGTAAGCGTAATGGTTGTGGATTCAGTCGTCATGTAATAAATAAATTATTAACATTTCGTTGCTGTATATACTAAAATTCTAAATCTACCAAAAAAAAATAAAGCACAAGCGTCTGACTACAAACACGACCGATGTGGGTTTGATTTCCACTTAGGGGGTTAAATACTTTCATTTCCTTTTTTTTTGGTAAGGAGGCAAAGTGCGGCGTTAAGTTTCGCCATTGTGCACATACAATGCCTCTAGAGTTCGTCAGAAAGTGGAGAACGGGGTGTTTTAAATTAGAACGGAGTGTCTTAACACTTAACACTTGGCTCCTATGTTCCCTCTATATTACTGTAAACATACAAGATAAAAAAAAAATACCAAAGTTCAGCTTGATCAAAATAATGTGTGGTGAGTTGAATACCAGCACTCAACGAGCAATTGCTCGAATGAAGGCGGGAAACAGGAGAATGGAGAGTTTTGACGCTAGGTTCACCTTCCATACGCGGGTCAAAGCGCAAAGCTAAAGAAATAAAACGAAATGTTAAAATAAAATTTTGTACACACACACACACAAGTGACGAACATATTGAAATTCCGCTGCGCTCGAAATTTTCGTGTGGAATTTCTACATGCTTTTAAGCTTTAGCCTTTTCCTTTAAGCATTTTATATATTTTTTTTTCATTTCTTATATTTAATTTTTTTCATCTTCCCACATATTATGTATGGTATGCAGAGATAACCCAGTGAGAATATTTTTTTTTCAGTTTCAGGGTAAGCAGAGGAAACTTAATGTTAAGACAATCTATTCCCTATTTTCCGGTGAATTCTGGAGACATTGCATGTTGAGTGGCAGAACTCCACGCCGCGCTTTGGCTCGACACCAGAGCGAAGGAGTGAAAATATAAATTTACATAAATTTTCAGGATATTGCATATATGAGAGTGGGGAAGCTTAGGCTAAAATAATATCTAATATTAATAATATACGTCGGGAAAATTAAAATATTGTTCAAATATACCCTCTAGAAGATATTGAACCCACAACCATGTTGTGTACTTCCAATACGCCTGTTGACACAAGAAATTCAAATGATATGTAAACTCGTGCTAGTTCTCACTAACGTAGCTCTGTATGCTGAAACTCAAAGTAAAGTAGGTATTTACGACTGTTTGTAAACATCATTATAATTTTCAAAGTACTTAACGGATTTTATTACAGTTTAGCTGTTTTAATAAGGTTACAAGAAGTTCTTATTGGGTTGGGGTTCTTTTACTAACGATACTGAGATGGTTTTGAGTTCAAATTCTAAAAGCTCTTCAAATTCAAGTTTTTTTAAAAGCGTAGGTGTTCCAATGTAGGGACGACAACGGTATAATATATTTTTTTAGCTTCAATTAGCTGCTGTATCCCTCATATAGCAGAGTAGGCAGACGGAACTTAGGAACCAAGTGTTAAGACACTCTGTTCCCATTAGGACATCTGTGATCCCCACTTATCGCCGAATTCCGGAGGGATTGCGCGGATTTGCGGAATCAGCTTCACGCTGTATCCCGCACACAGCAGGGTAGGCAGAAGGAACCTAGTGTTAAGACACTCCGTTCCCCACTTTCTGCCGATTTCTGGAGGCATTGCGTGTTGAGTATAAATATAAATAAATATTTCACTTCTCATATATGTAACATTTTAAAAATGATAAAAATTATTCTTGCATAGATATACATTATGTACAGTTTAGTAATATTTATGCATTTATGATCTTGGCCTAACGAATATGTTGCAGAAGTCGGAATTCAAAAACGCACTTCGTCTCCCTACCAGAGCGAGAAAATCGAAACAATTCACTCCCCCATGTAAAATTGTCTAGATAAAATCTACAACCGTCGCGTTCACAGTCAGCCAGACCTAACAATAACCTAGTCACCAAAAATACCAATATAAAAATATACCTAACCAAATATAATCTGCCCCAAACTCCAAACATCATATCTTAATCCAAAACTTTTGGCTTAAACATCACCACTAGTGGCGTACAAAGCAAAAAAAAAAAGAAAAAAAACCCACAAACAATCTGACAAATAATAAAAAATAACGACCAGTAAAGGACAACGGCGCGATAATCAAAACTGTAACGATATTAAAGCAACGCAGCGTAGCTGAGCCTGTGACACTAGGCTTAATGAAAAATTTCATAAACCGTTCCACCAGTGGTCGCCTTACACCGCCTCCATATTGCCTACAGCAGGGAGAACGCTGGACAATTTCAACGCAAACACAACGTAATGGCCGAAACAATGTTGACTATTTAAGAAAAGAAAAGAGAAAAGTGCTGCAGGATTATGAAATTTTGGATTTTGTTACAGTTTTAGCTGTTTTGTAATATTTCTTTCAATTTCACTTTGTGTTTGTGTTTTAGGTGTAGAGAGGATTAGTGTTAAAGCACTTCGTTCTATTAGAACCATTGCAAATGAAAATAATCCTCCGCGAGAAGGAACCCATCGCGTTCATGTTTATAGACTGTCCCAGACAGTAATAACATTACTGTACATATGTAATTTATTGTATGTTTTATAAAAAAATAAGCGCTATACAATATAGTAGTTTTCAGAAATTTTCAGTTTCTTTTTTTTCACTTCACGTACATAGCGCGCACTTTATATTGTAAGTAACTAATACGAAGAAATAATAAAAATTAATTCTAAATTCGAACTCACAATCGTCGTACAATCCGAACGTCAAGACGTTGTTCCGCTGCCTCACAAGCAGAATCTCAAAGTTGGAGATAACAGTGTTTTGACACTATGTTATCTCAGCTTATACTGCTGTACGGGATAAGTCATAGAGCTGAAAGATAAAAAATCATAATATCAAAAAGCTATACTTTATAGAATAATGTTTACACCCACGGCTCTATCACGAAAGTAATGAAACTCTCAAATAGAATAGAATTAAATTATATTACTTTACGTTCTTATCTAAAATGTCAATATAAATATCAAAGTGGGTTTTTTTTATTGTTTTTATCTCTAGGCGTATTTTAGATACTTGTGACATATCTAGGACGGCGTTAATATTTAATTATTTTTATGTATTTATATTTTTTGTGAGGCTGATTTCAGAACATGATTTTGGTGAAAGTTAAACTGCTAAATATATGTACAGTGG
Organism: Heliconius erato x Heliconius himera; assembly: GCA_013421005.1. Taxonomy (NCBI): domain Eukaryota; kingdom Metazoa; phylum Arthropoda; class Insecta; order Lepidoptera; family Nymphalidae; genus Heliconius; species Heliconius erato x Heliconius himera. Next base: position 19,148 of record JAATLQ010004871.1, on the reverse strand, counting down.
AAGTTGACATTTCAGTTTATTTAGAAATTTTCCAATCAATACACACACAAAATGGTCGAAAAATAAGAACAGATCAGTTTAGACGTTTCTCTGACAGTTTGTAAAACATACTGACTATCCCATGAATTCACCTTGTAGGTGCCCAATGTCCATGGCTTTGCAAGAAGGAGCTTATAGAAGTACCTGGAACTTACTTTAATCAATGCTCTAATTCCTCTTTCTGCCTAATCAAATTCAGAGCGATTCATATAAATTTATATTATCAATATCTAAAAAGAAGGAATTTAGTGTAAGGACACTAAACTCTCCACTTTTCGCCTAATTCGCAAGGCATTGCGTGTTGAATGGCGCGACTCAACCACGCACTTTGCCTCGACACCTCGGCACCAGAGGTTAGTATTAACAGTCACACGCTTGTACGCCATGACTGGCCTCAGTATATTTTTTTGGCATAAATATATTTTTTATTTTATACGAAATAAACTTACTTTAAAAAATTAAGCACAATTTCAAATATAGTAGAGTAGCAAATTACCTTGAACTGTCTTCATTACGTTTGTAGCGGACCAGTTCCTTTTCCGTGCCAAGTTATCTTAGAGCTAAATAGCCGTAATATAAATATTTTTGCTCTCACAGCGTAGTTGACTCGTGGAGGTTGTGGCTTCAAATTTATTGAAAAAATGCATATATCTGAAATAATATAAACAAAAAAAAATTTCAGTGTTTCTCCAAACTTTTGTAACATCTAAATTTTCATTGAGTTTCACCCTATATTCTAATATAGCAGGGTAGGCTCCCGGAATCTAATGTTAAGACACTCCGTTCACTTTTCAGAGCAGCGTAACTCACCGCCGCGATTCATCTTGTTACCAGAAAAGGGTGCGGCGAAATACATACCATAAATTTCAATTTTATACCTTTAGTATAACTATAACATACTATACAAGAAAAGCTTAAGCTATCGTTTTCATAAGTCACGTATAGAGCAACGCCGCAAATTGCTACTCTATAATATATAAATATTAAGTAGACGGACTATACATATAAATTCAATAGCAACAAAAGCGGAGTGTTCAACATCGAAAATCTTTTGTTATTTAACAGAATAAACCAATACAAAATAAAGCATTATTAGCTTCATACAGTATTCCGCAGACAGGAGAGTAGGCAGAGAGAACATACTGTTAAGACAATTCGTTCCCCATTTTGAGCCGAATTTTTGGAGGATTACGTATTGAGTGGCTCCACGCTGCGCTTTGCCTCGACGAGACGAGACGAGAGAAAAAAAAATTGAATATTTCATTTCTTCGAGCGGGATTCGAATCCACAACCAGTCTGATTTGTGCCCCCGCACCACGACTGGCCACAAAAAACAAAATTTTCTTAATATACTATGCTACTACTCCATACTCAAAATTTGAGGGGTAATAATTTTTCAAAGTAATGTACCGATTTGGCCTATCCGCAACTAGACTAGAGTCGACAAGCTTACAACATTGGTGCCAAATTTTGTTTTGCTTTACGCAATAAAACTTCGTATCCGATGCTTGGGTTTTGATATTTATGTAACACGTACTTTAAAAAGTTTATTTTTCTTCGAAATAGTTTTGGTCTTCAGACGTATGTATGTAGTATGTAGCTTTGAAAACTTTGAGGTTATGGTGGCGCAGTGAGATAACATCTGAAGCAATGAAGCGCGACAGTTTTGGACTCGATTCCCAACCAAAGGATTGTCATTTCCCCGCTTTGGTAGAAAAAAGTACGGATTTAGAGTAACATGTGGAATGTCAGGAGAGAACGAGTGCCTTAACACTAAGTTTTCTGTGGGTACACTGCTATATGAAACCGTGGCTATAAAAAAAACTTTTGTATACTGTTTGAATACTTACATATCGATAAAAATTTGGCAAATGTTCTATTGTTTAAATTTTAGAGAGAAATCCCTTTTTTATCGTTTTTTTCTTATACAGGATTTTGCTCGTTTATTTTTATGAATTGTTTTATTATTATACAGGGCGTAACATTATATTCTATATCGCCATAATTAATAATTTCTTTAAACTTTATTAATATAATCCCTTAATTCTAATAATTGACACACTGACCTTAACTGTCATCAGCTGACTAACCCATTTGGGGCAGATTCTGCGCAGAAACGCTTCATGTGGACTATAACAGGATCCTAACTCTGCAGTACCTCCTCACGCCTGGAAGAGGGCGAACGTTTCGTTACACCCTTATCTGAATACACGCGTGTGTTGTCGAGGATTTTTTTTTGTGAAATTGAGGTAAATATATTTTTTTGTATTAACTATTTTCATAGATAAATAGTAAACTTTAGCTTTTTTTTCTTTAGGTTATGTTAAGTTGAAAAGTAAATAAGGTTCGTTTAAATTATACAGAAATTTTGTTGAAGGATCTTTTTATCTTAATCGAATATATAAATATATATTGTGTTTTTATAATAATTATATAGAATATTTTTTCTTATATATTTTAATTTTTATTCCTAAATAACTTAGTAACATATTAATTGAGCTCGACGTTCGTTGTGCGAAAAATGCGTGAGATTTGTCTTCGAATTAATATTTCAAGTATATAAAATTATATTTATTTTATCTTTCACATTATACAGATAATAATAATATATCCATAATTATCTGTATAAAGTTACAGATAAAATAAAACAAATCAATGCTTTAAATTTCACTTAGAATAAAAAAATACTAATACTACTATTATTTATCTGTGACATTAGCTAGATAATCTATATTATTTTAATTTAACAAATTAAATCTATGAGCTATGTACTCTAAATATAAATAATTAAAAACAAATATAATTTTCTATATCACTCTATAATTATAGTTTATTTATTTCGCTCTAGTATAGCGCGGAGTTGAGTTCCGTAACTCAACCGCTTTTTTGTCAGTATTATTATTTTTCTATAAAGAAAGTGTTGCATAAAAATGATTTAAAGGTGTTATTTAAATTAGTTTAACCATTTCATACTGTGATTGAAGTGATTGCTTTTATTGCAACGATTTTAAGGCCAATTGAAGACTACTCTATTTAATCATAAATTATTAATATTTTTAGCTTTTAGAAGCAGGTTTATGGTTTTTCCGTATACTAAGCGATATTTTGTATGCTCCGATATTCGTACAGATTCTAGACATTGCGTGTTGAGTATTAGAGTTGAACGCCGCGCTTTGTATGCCAAAGAGGTTAATTGGAAATAATTTAATTATACTCATTCCCTCGAATGGGATCGCACCCGTAACCATTACTGTAATGCGAATGCGAGTAGTGGATTCGGTGCCCACTCGGGGAAATAAAATATTTAATATTTTTCTGCCCTAGTTCTGGTAACGATGCACAGGATTCGGTGGAAAGTGGGGAAAAGAAGAGATCTAAATAAAGAAACGGAGTGTCTTTATATAAGGTTTCGTAGTTCCCCGTACCTACCTTTCTATGTGCAGGATAGAGTGTCAAGCTAAAAAAAAACGATGTAGGTATACCAAGCCGTATTAATATTCTATTAATAAATTATGATAATTTATGTGAAAATTATATAGAAGTTCAGCAGTTTTTAAATGTTATTCACATATTAATGTGTGAGTGTGCAAGAAAAAGAAGAAAATTGAATGTAGCGTAAAGTAATGTTTGAGGCCAGTCGTGGAGCAGAGACACGAAGTGTGACTGTAAAACCGACTGGTTGTGGGTTCGATCCCCACTCAAGGAGATGAAATATATACTTAAATTTATATTTCCATTTCTTCGCTCTGGTGTCGAGGCTAAAGGCGACATTGAGTTCTGCCACTCAACACGCAATGCCACCAGAATTCGGCAGAAAGTGGGGTCACTTAACACTAGGTTCCCTCTGCCTACCCTGCTGTGTGCGGGATACATGCGTCGAGTAGGCAGCGAGACCACGGTCACTATTGTCGTGGGTTCTATTTATAGTCAAAACACTTATCACAAATACTTAAATGTGTATTTGTATATTTTGTATATAATTAATTTTTAAAAAAGGTCTCGCTGAGTTTCATGTGGCGGTTGTTCTCATGTCTGAGATATTAACTTTAGTGAACTGGTGATATTATGATTATGATTATGAATTAAAAAAATTAAGCATGTAACTACTTATTTTGAATAAAATTATTTAACTTTGACTTTAACGATGCTCCACTGTGCTAAATTATCTGCATTGCACAAATATAGGGAGTAGTTTCCCTATGTGGAATTTGACGTTGAAAAATAAGTTGTAATATTTTTTGATATTTTTAAAGTAGGTATTATTGCAGACTTACTTAAGAGTAAACATAACATAACAATATAATTAAAAACATAATAAAGAATTGAATTGGTAGCGGGATTTGAACCCACGCATCGTGGAAACTAAAAACCCTCCAAGTTGCTAAAATAACATAAGTCACAATACAATAAGAATGAGAAATAGAAAAAAAACAATAACCCGAGTTGTTTAAGTCAAATGTCGTATATTCCTGATAGTCTCAAAAGGGAATCTACGCGAGAAATAAAAAGGTTGGCAATCAGTGTAAAAATTTGATTACACGAACGTAAAGCGAAGTAGGTAGGTGGTACCTATAGGTCAACTGGGCCCTTGTCCTTAAGGAAATTGAAAGTGATAGCATTGATTTAAGATTGTATCGTTTTTTCTTATTAAATTTGTTTTTTTAATACGCTTTTTTATTATAAGAATGGGAATGGGAAAAGGGAAATATTGTTTACAGTATTGTAATGGGAGCTTTGAAATTTTTCTTTTATTTTACGAATATCACGTAGCAACGGTTACTTGTTTAAATTGATTTGAATGTTTTTTTTTTGTTTTATTGTTTTTTTTAGTAATAAGCAGTATCCCGCATATAGCACCTTACTATGGGTGCCACAGTAAACCTAGTACTAAGACACTCCGTTCCCCAATTTCGGCCTATTTTCGACTCGTTGCATGTTAAGTGTCGAAACTTAGCGCCACGGTTTGTTCTATTACCGGACAGAAAAAATGAAAATAAATCTTGCTACCGAGTGGGAATCGAACCCGCAACCGTCGCATCGGCAGTCAGATGATGTGCCGCTGCACCATGATGAGTATAACTACTAAACAGTCTTTATTTATCCACTTTAAAACCTTTTTTGTTGTAACAGTTTATTTCTTTAACATTTCATACAAAGAAATTTCTAGGATTTCACAGCATATAGGAATTCCATTCGAAAAGTATTTCATGGTACAGCAAACTAACATTTATAACATTTTTTTGAGCTCAGTGACATTATAAATTCTTTATTTTATAATAGTTATAGGTCGTGTAGTAATTAATGTTTTTTTGAATATCTACAATTAAAAAAATAAAAAATAAATCAGCTTCACGCTATATCCCGCACACAGAAGAGTAGGCAGAGAGAACCTAGTGTTAAGATACCGTTCCCCACTTTCTGCCTAATTCTGGTGGCATTCCGTGTTGAGTGGCAGAACTCAACGCTGCGCTTTGGAACGACACCAGAGCGCAGAAATAGAAATATAAATTTAAATAAGTATTTCATCTCCTCGAGTGGGGATCGAATCCATAACCAATCGGTTTTACAGTCACTCTTTGTGCCCCGCCACGACTGGCCTCTACATTTTTAAATTTCTTTTTAAGATACACGAATACACGAAACGATACAGGAAACCTAGCGTTAGGAAGAGCAAGGAAGTGAAAATAAATATAACCGTTCCCCAGTGTGGGAATCGATCTCACTACCGTCGCGTTTCCAGCCGGAAGTTGCCATTGCGCCGCGCCAAATACAATTATACTTGTAATTCCAAGAAATGAGGAAGTCATTTTAAATAACCATTTATAAACAGAAAAATGGATTTAGTGTAACTCTATCTGTGGAAAATACATATGCAAATTGGATTATAAATCGAGTTCTTATGTTTATTTAATTAAGACGGTGCTGGTTATCTAGTTAACGTATAGTGGTTTGAAGTGGGTTTATTATATATACGTACATACAAACAATAAAGTTTTTGTGGTGCATTGCAGATTATGGCCGCAAAGGCGTGGTGATATGTGGTTGTGGGTTCGATGTCCACTCGAGGTAACGAATTATTTCAATTTTCCCGATAAGACAACGTCGACTTGAGCTCTCGATGGTGGTCCAGCGTCTGCTTGTCAACGCGACGGTTGTGTTCGATTTCAACTCGAAGGAATGAATTATTTTCATAATTTTAACAATTTTAAAGTGAAGTTCCAAAATTAAGAAAGAATTATACTTTCTTTAGAAAACGTATAAAAAAGAATTATTTTCATTTGCTCGCTCTGGTGACCAGACAAATCGCGGCGTTGAGTATCGCCATTCAACATATGATATCTCAAATTAGACAAAAAGTGGGAAATAGAGTATCTCAACACTAAATTTCCTCTATCGATGTTGCTACATTTTAAAAGAATCGACAAAAAAATTATTAAAACATTTAGATATACAGTAAAGAAATAAAAACCAAAAACCATAGTATATTTTCATCAACATTACATGTTACAATGTAGCATACTAAATATAATATAGTATAGCATAGAAGTGATGTAAGTAGTATTAAACTACAAGGAAACATAGCACACGCTATAAAGGAACATAATAATTTGTAATTTTAGAACTTACCCTAAGTACTTTGTTGACCAGCTCAGCTTAACACTAACACTGGTACTAAGTGACGCTCTTAAATAGCACGGCTTGCTTAATTAAATTGCTTTTTTAGATGATTTAGTTTTATTATGGAGACTAAGTACAGATGCTTAAGCTGACAAGATGATTGCAAATTCAAATCTCAAGTAAAAGAAAAATTGTGATTATTTTTACACCTATTTCATAGTCCAGAATAGAACCTATTTTGTTTTATCTTGTTTCATTCATTATGTACAGTACAGTCTTATGCTGTAAAAGAATATAAATAATAATAATGATAGAATAACCTGTAAGATACAAATAACCACCAAAAAAATCGCCTCTTTTTCTAGAACCACATAATTTTGATCTGTTTTATAAAAGAAGGCTAAAAATTAAATTTTAATCCTGACCGATTCAAACCTACACCATTCATCTATACTATTTGTTCAGCCTCACGCTGTATTCCGCACATAGAAGGGTAGGCAGAGAGAACCTGTAAAGTTAGTTTTAAGACACTCCATTCTCCAATAAGAAACTTCCGTTCCCTACGTTCCACCGAACTCTTGAGGCATTGTGTGTTGAGTTGCGGATCTCAACGTCGCGCTTATCTTATTACCAGAACGAAGAAATGAAAGAATTTCAATTATCATTCCTTCGAATGTGAATTAAAGCGGCAACCGTCTTGTTTACTGTCGAACACTTGTGCCACTGCGCTCCAAATCAATCTTTTAAATATATATCTATCTATCTATAACTTATATCATCATCGAGCAATAAGAACTGCGTCTGTATAATAAGTAAACAACTTGTGTTTACCGTAAATAATAATATACGTACGTACGTTTCCAACGTAACGTTACTTAGTTCGTATTGACTTGGAGTACTTACTTGGAGTTGCAGCTTGCAGTAGGAGCACTGTCTATATGTTTTGCAGCGCTTAGCTCTTAAATTAATGTGGTGTATAATTGAAAGGGATTCTTAGATTATATTATGTTACTGATATATTTGTGTGGCTTGAAATATAATAACAAAATGAACACTTTGTAAATGAAACAACAGATATTGTAATTCTTATATTAGCTATATTTTTATTAAATAATAAATTAATTTTGTCTTAAGAACCGTATCAAGAGCTAAACAAAATAAAATTTAATATTATAAGCTGCTTAAATAATTATGAAAAAGTTAGTAGTTTCAATTTCCATGTTAAGACAAAGGTTAGTTAGTGCATCTGAAGCTGCTTATCGGATTTGCCATTTAGGGCCTGGTATCGATTTCAAATGTATCAGTAAGTAGCATATAATAATGAAAAAATAAAAATTTATAAATCAGCTTAACGCTGTATCTTGCACACAGCGGGTAGGCAGAGGGAACCTAGTGAAAGACACTCTGGGGAACGGACTTTCTGCCGAATTCTAGAGGCATAGCGTGTTAAGTGGCAGAACTCAACGCCGCGCTTTGCCTCGACACCAGAGCGAAGAAATGGAAATATAAATTTAAGTAAATATTTTATCTCCTCGAGTGGGGATCGAACCCACAACCAGTCGGTTTTACAGTCACACTTTGTACCGCTGCGCCACGATCGGCCTCAATATAATAATGATAATAATGATAATATTGTATTAACATTAAAGGTTTGCACAAGAAACATTCTAAATTAAATCTTTATTAACTTATTTTATGCTCTTTAGTTCTTCAAGTCGGTTCTTTTTCTTCTTTTTTACTTTTTACTGTCCGTAATTGATAGTTTTGTAAAACGGAAGTAGATCTTTTTTAGATCGTATTAGGTAGATTACATTGTTATTTATTGTCATACTATAAATATACATTGTTGTAAATATACAGGCAGCTTAACCTACTTGTTAGGGACACGGTTAATAAATGAAGTTAACCTAAATGGAAATATCTAAACAAAGCCGTACATAAAGTATCTTGAAAATTATATCATCCAAGTAAACAAAGATGCAAAACTACCGGGTCAAACTAACTCCCAACAAACAAAATTCTTTACTGATCGATGTACTAATATATACAAAGTATTGTGAAATTTGCATTGTCTAAGTTAATAAAAATGCTCATAAAATAAAATAAAAAACTACTGGGCTAAAAAAACTACTAAATAAAACTTTTTTGGAACAAAAAGACAGTTTAAACAAGAATTACGTACATCGATTAACAATTTAGGCGTTATCGGTGTACATATGTACATCAAAAATTAAAAAGATATATACCAACAGGATTGAGAATCTTCTCCTTTTTGGAGTCTAGTCGCCCATGGCTTGACGCTGACTGTGACTGTGTAGAAGTGCGGAAACAGGAGGCGTGTACTGCCGGGGCTGATGCTCGCCCGCGAAATGCTCCGAATACTCGTAAACTGAAGTCAACAGAGTCTCCAGGCTAGGCAAAAAAGAATTACGCAGAGTTCTTTTCGACCACATTCGCAAAGTAGACGCAAAGCTTGCCTTGTACCCAGTAGGTAGTAAGACATTTTGGTCACTTGTGAAAGCGGTCGAAACGAACTTCTGTTGATCTTCAATGCTGCCCTTTCAGAAGGCAGAGACCTGTCCGCATTAGTCAAAAAGAGGTACACGTAACCCTGCCAAATCTAGACGTGAATAAAGCGAGCGGCCCAGATGGTACTCCTGCAATTGTGCTGCGAAACTGTGCGCTTGAGTTGTCTTCGGTTCTGACACGCCTGTTTTGATTCACACTAGAGACTGGAGTAGGGCCCAAATAGTGGAAGCTTGCAAAACGTGCAACCTGTGCCCAAAAAAGGCAGTCAGGCAGACCTTGCCAACTACAGGCCCATATCATTTACCTCTATACTCTGCAAGATTATGGGGTATTTTATATTGGAGTATTATATTATCAGTACGGATTAAGTCAAGGGCGGTCGACAGTAGATCTCCTTGTGTATGCCACTCACATATGGAGCGAAGCTATCTAGAGATATGGCAAGGACCTTGCCGTGTCTCTCAATATCACCGAAGCTTTTGACAGGGTCTGGCATGCATGCCTTATAAGTAATATTCCCGCAAACGGACTACCGGCTGATCTTTGCATGGATATCAGACTTCTTGGCCGCGTATCTGATAAACGGGTTTAGAGTGCTGATAGCTGACCATCTTGAGCTTTTTGGTATGATTCATTGATTCTTCTTAAAGCGAACAGCTAATAAGTGGAACTCCCTGCCCGCCAAATTATTCCCCGATAAAATTACCTGGCCCTTTTCAAGGCAAAAGTGAATAGGCATTATCTAGGTAAGCACGTTCCACCATCGTTCACATGGTCACTTACCACCAGGTGACACAGTGGCCAAATGTTTGCCTATCTACAATAAAACAAGTAGGCAAGGGTAGAGTAGGCAGATGAAAACTAGTGTTAAGACCCTCCGTTACAACACCGACAAAACCATTCTCTTTTCCAGACCAGATCAAGGAAAAGAAACAGTTCATTCCCCGAGTGGGAATCGAAACAATAACGGCCCCGTTCACAGTCACTCTGCACTACGACGGCCATAAATTCCATTACAAGTTGCTCTATCTCACCTGGTTATTGCACCGACAGCCAAACTTTCCTAACTTTCCTAACATTAACTAGCTTAAAACTAACTAAGCGAAGAGGAGCTTATATAGTGCGTTATTTTTTATCTTTATTATGGGCAAGTAAAATGTAAAATATATTTGTTTGTATGTTAACAGAAGAATAAGTCACTCAGGAAAATTAACCATTTTCATTTCCTCGTTCTGGTAAGAAGACAATCCGCGGCGTTGAGTTTCACCACTCAACACATGTCTCGAAGATTGTGATTGATATCTTTTATTCTGTTATATGGAGGTTACAACGTAGCAAAAAATAAAAATAAAAAAACAAAAAAGTTGGCAGAGGAAACCTAGCGACAATCCACTCCATCCTCCGCAAGTTATTTCAAAGAGTCATTGCTTGTAAAATAAATTTAAAATGTAAACATCTAACTTGAATACTATTTAATTTCAGTTAGACGCGTCGATTCTATGATATAGGTTATCGTTTATCGTTTCAAAATATGGAGCATAGTAATTAATGTTTTAATTATGTATGACTTAGTGTATGGTAAATCAATATTTCTTTTGAAGAGTAATGTGTAGAGTAGTGATAATGAATTGAGAATGTTGACATGTTTAAATAAAATTTATCATTAATTTGAGACCAGTCGTAGCGCAGCGCCACAAAGTGTGACTGCAATACCGACTGGTTGTGGGTTAGATCCACACTCGAGGAGATGAAATATTTACTTAAATTTATATTTCCATTTCTTCGCTCTGGTGTCGAGGCAAAGCGAGGCGTTGAGTTCTGCCACTTAACACGCAATGCCTCCAGAATTCGGCAGAAAATGAGGAACGGAGTGTCTTACACTAGCCTCTGCCTACCTTGCTGTGTGCGAGATACAGCGTGAAGCTGATTTGATTTGATTTGATCATTACATATTCATGCATTTACTCTGCTTAGTAACATTTTATATATTATTTCATTTTATATAAATGAATTATCTTCTTAGCTTCACACTGTATCCCGCATACAACGGAGCAGGCAGAGAGAACCTAGCGTTAACACTTCTCAATTTCTGTGGAATTGCCCTAAGACTGTCCCTACGATAAATCATGTATGAATTGTCTTTATTCCATCTTTTTCTCCACACAGACCATCTCTGGATTATCCCTCATCCATGGCTAAAACAACAACAACATAAATCACAAAATACACAATATGAATATTTAACTAAATTCAAGGGCCGTAACAATCTGAAAAGTTGCGGGCAAACAACAAGGTAAGGTATTACGCTAAACGACCGGAACCGTTAAATAATTCAGAAACGGTTAAACATTTAATGCGGTACACTGAGGGTGACAATCCGCTTACGACGGTTAAGGAATCGATGCTTGTAGCTTTATTTATGGTCATTTTGGGCGTTAATAATATCGCGCGTCGTTATTATGAACGCCCAAAACGACGTTATTTTTTTTTATCGTGGGATAGTGGGAACAAAATAAATTGGAGAAATGAAAAACAGTTTCACGATTTTTTCCGCTTAGCAGGGTGGGCAGAAGGACACACTATTTTCTTCTGTCCTATTCTTATTCAGACATTGATTGTGGAGTGGCGGAACCCAACACCAAGCTTTGTCTACCAGACCGATGATCAAAATTATTTAAGTAAATCAGTCGGAATATTTATTGCACATTATTGTTTTTCCGTGCAGTTGCTAATGTCTCTAATTAGGCGTAGTGTAAAGGATAGAGTGATTGATTCATCGCAGAGTTTTTCTACATACTAAAAATAATAGGTACTTTGTTTTACTTAGTAGTAGTAAAATAAGATATTTCAATTATTTGTTAAATTGTATCAACAGACGATAAATGACTCACCTGACTGTAAACATTATGGACGTACTCATAGGTCCACTCCCCTTGTAACCAAGGGTTGCTGTAAGGTGTGCGAAACGTGGACTTTTCGATAATCTATTTTCGAATACACAATTTATCCAGTTATCCAGTTGAGGCCAGTCGTGGTGCAGAGACACAAAGTGAGATTGTAAAAGCGCGTCGTTAAGTTCCGCCATTGAACACGCAATGCCTCCAGAATTCGGAGGAAAGTGGGGAACAGAGTGCCTTAACACTGAGTTCCATCTACCTACTCTGCTGTGTGCGGGATTTATTGCGAGGCTAATTGTCCGTTACAATTATTTAATTGACATTATTACTACGTCTTATAAGTTAGACGTTGTTAATAACAGATATGCAAGCTACGATTTTAGAAATGGCACCAAATAAGTAATCATTTTATTTAAAATTCTCTTCCTAATTTCATAACTTTCTTTTAAATATTATATTTCTTATGTTAATTTAGTAAAATTATTAATTTTTTACTGATTTTTTTTTGTTTTTGTTATAAGAAATTAATATATTTAGTTAAAATTTCGTATATTATCATATTCATTCTTTTAAGACAAAAAAAAATTAAAACGTAGTTGAGGTCTTATTTTGGCGTGATCATGGAGATAAAAAATAAAAGGAGACGTGCAATATGAAAAAAAAAACCTTATATATCTTTTCTAAGAAAAATCGTCATGGCGCAGTGTCACTGCATCTGACTGTAAGCAGGATGGATGTACGTCATAGGTTCATTTTCCCACTCGGGAAAAACATTTTTTCGTTTCCTCGTTACCAGATAACAAGATAACGTGAAGCGTTGAATTCGATCACTTAATAAACGATGTCTCTAAAATTAGACGGGATGAGGAAAACGAAATATCTCAGCTGTATCCTACTCTACAGAATGCGAGATACGGCTTAAAGGTAAAAACAAACAAAATAAAAAGGGTTATGTAAAACCATGTTTGAACGCTTGAATTACTGCAATTAAAAAGTAGATCAATAGTTGCAATTTATTTTCAAACAACATTTTAAGAAATTATTATATTATATTTTGGTCTCACGCTGAATTCCGCACGTCGCAGATTATGCACAGAGAACCTTGTAACCTAGTGCCTAGACACTCCGTTCACAATAATGCACTTCCGTTCCCCACTTTCAATCGCAAAAAATAATTATTATTTCATATTTACAATTTTAATTTTTTTTTTTTTGTATTTTGTATGAAAGCTGTAGGTACAAATTTCACTTTTCAGATTGTAATCTCTAATACATCACTGGAACTATATATAACACAGTATATACCGTAATAACTATAAACGGCACATTATATATACAAGAGTATAAAAGAGCCAAAAATAAACAACAATAACTTCATCAAATAAAAAGCTTTACAAAAATCACATAGAATCCTTGTTCTAATAACAGTGTAAATTCTTATATTCTTCGCAAATACCAACTCAATTGTGCCTTAACCTTTACATCGGTCAATAGACGCAAGGAGTGGTAACGAAGGGTGAATCCGATTAACGCTATGTTACCGCCGGGACTGGTGTTTCGGATAAGCTAGTTTTACGGTTTGGCCGTTTTGAGAAAGGGCGGATTTAGGTCAGAATGTGTAACATGATAAATGTCAAGAAAACGTATTGATGGTGTAAGAAATATTTAGTTTTATGTTTTGGATCATGTCATTTTGCTAGGTGTTTGTGTTACAGTTAGCGGAAGCTTAAAGTTTTTATTTTTTTTTCATAATTTTTATATGAATCAGATTTTCGTGGAGTGTCTGACTGAAATCGCATCGGTTGTAGGTTCGGTTCTCACTTATGGGGAATATATGATTTTAGTTTATTTTTTTTCAATGATTTGACCTACCTTGCTATATACCAGATACACCGTACAGGATACAGGATGCACCGTATAGCTGAAAAAAACTCCAATGTCCGCTCTTTATTGTATAAAATGAAAAGAATTTCAATCAAAAGAAGAACAGTTCAGACATTGAAATAATATTATCCTTCAATGGTTGTTGGACAACTTGGACAACTGTTAGACCATTGAAGATTAATAATATTTCAATGTTTCAAACATTCGGTTCTCCTTCTTTTGATTGATTTTTTTTTTATTTTATACCAAAATAGAGTAGACAGAAATAGGGAGGGAATAGAGTAGGTAGTATCTACTACTAATATAAATTCTACTGGAACGTTTTACTTTTTCAACCAAAACAAAGAATGGCTTATACTTTATGTATAAACATTTTCATAAATGGAATGTTAACCCAAAACTATCTCGATATCATTATTTATACACTTTATTGAACACATTATATGCTACAATAGTCTTATCTGGAAAGTGATCTCTTTCAGTACTACTGAGAGGGCTGGGGTCTGTATCTATGAGGTAATATTTTAAAATATATAAAACATATAGGTATATATAGTAAACATGATATGTATCTTACACAGTAAAAAAGATATTAGACACTAGGTGGTATAAGACTATTTTTTGTTTTAATTTCTTGCTATTTTTGTAATCTGAAGACTCTCTCAAGTCGGGAGGGGGGAACTCTACGCCGGACTTTTAGGTAGAGGGTAAAACACTCCGTCATCCACGCATCTTCGAAATCGAAATTTTCAAATTCATGTGAATCGAATCCACAACTCTCTCCATACAACCAAGCGATGTACTATTGCTAGCTATTAGAGAGTGACTTCTTACTCTTAGAAACAGAGTGACTCGTTTCAGAAAACATTAATAATTAATTGGCTTACAATTGTTTATTATAAAGATATCATGCATATTATGTGTAATGCTATTAACCTATTAAGGAAGCCATGTAGAATATAATAGTATAAAAATTACATGCTTATTATAATATGATATGTGTTTATCTCTCAGCGGTACAACGTGTAACTGTAAACACGATGGTTGTGGGTTCGATTCCACTTGAACTATTTTCTTCACTCTAGCAATAAGACAAAGCTCGTGTTTAGTGCCTCGTGTTTAGTTAGTACGGATCGAAGTATCTTAACACTTTCTTTCTACCTCCTCTGTTCTATGCAGGATAAAGCGTGAAGCTATTTTGTTTATTTATCTTTATATATTAACCCTATATCTTTAATAAATGACGCTGCCATGAACCTCATTATGCCCTCCAGTGGACCTCATGCTTATTATGTTACGTCCTCTTATGTAGCTCAGTTACGAAAAGTAAAATAAAGTTAATATAAAAGTTACCATCAATACTTTTTTTAAGAGCGAGAAACTTAAATAATTTATTCCCCTGAGAGAGAATCAAAGCCGCGACCGTCACCGGCGTCGTCGTATGCAGACTGTGCCACTTCAACACGACTGCGTCATACTTGTTGATAATAATTAGTTCACAGCTATCTCTTTTTATTGAACTCCAAAAGGAAGTGAATAGAAAATCTATTTTTTAACTTCACGCTATTTTCCACGCAAACCAAAGTAGACAGAGGGAACCTGGAAATCTAATGTTAAGACACTCCGTTCTCTTTAAGACATTTTCGCTGAATTATGAAGGTGAGTGGCGAAACTCAACGCCGCAATCTAATCAAAACCCAACAAACTTAGCATAATGCTATTTTATTTAAAAATCATTGTAGCAGTAAATATAAATGAAAAACGAGAAACTGAAGAGGGCAAAGTTTGTAATAAATAA
Organism: Heliconius erato x Heliconius himera; assembly: GCA_013421005.1. Taxonomy (NCBI): domain Eukaryota; kingdom Metazoa; phylum Arthropoda; class Insecta; order Lepidoptera; family Nymphalidae; genus Heliconius; species Heliconius erato x Heliconius himera. The sequence continues at coordinate 3,383 of JAATLQ010004871.1, read as the reverse complement.
AAACGTTTATTTTTGTTTCTGCTTTGTCTTTGTAAGAAATAGTTAATTCTATTTACTGCATCATAATGAGGCTAGTTCTATTTCTGCCTCAGGGATAGAAAAGAATGGCTAAATAATTTAATGAAATAATGATAATTAGGTTTAGTATAATTTTGTAAGAATGCTAGCCTGAATTAAGCTTTTAAGAGCTGTTTCGAATTAGTATAGCCTGGAACTTAGTAAATAAGTAGCTTAAAAATGTTTATTTGTAGTATTGAGGTCAGTGATGGCGCAGGGGCAGAAGCGTGAGACTATAAGTGCGACAAGTTGTGGATTCCACTCTCATTCGAGGAAATTATTTTTTTTCATTTCTTCGCTGTGGTGTCGAGCCAAAGTGCGGCGTTGAGTTCTACCACTCAATACACAATGCCTCAAGAATTAGGCGGAAGGTGAAGAAAAGAGTGTCTTAAAACTAGGTTTCCCAGGTTCTCTCTGTCTACCCCGCCATGTGCGTGAAGCTAAAAATTTTTTTTTGATTTTCAGTTTCACGTACTGTATCCCACACACAGCAGGGTAGGCAGAGGGAACCTAGTGTTAAGACACTGTTCTCCATTTTCTGCCGAATTCTGTAGGCATTGCGTGTTGAGTGGCTGAACTCAACGCCGCGCTTTGCCTCGACACCAGGGCGAAGAAATGGAAATATAAATTTAAGTAAATATTTCATCTCCTCGAGTGGGGATCGAACCCACAATCAGTCGATTTTACAGTCACACTTCGTTTGCTGCTGCGCCACGACTGGCCTCAAAAAATATGATTCTATTTATACTAACACTTTTTATTAGGTCGAGCTGTAACTAAGTAAATACGTAATAACATCTAAGAATCTGAATTACACGCGCTCCTAATAGTTGTATCATCATGTAACTTGGCAATTATATGTAGATTAGATGACAATTCAATATTATAGTACCATTGAGATGGTGTGATGACGGAATTGTAAGATGGCTGGAATCTTGGATTGCCTATTAGTGAACGTAAGCGTGTTTTTCATTTTTTTAAACTATATTTTTAAAATCTTTGAGTATATTTTGTTATCGTTGATTGTAATATTATTTTAAACATTCATGATCTAGATATTTTTTTAGTACAAGAAAGTTAGAAGTAAGATCCGTTACATAAACTTTGTATAAATATTAAAGATAAAATAGTTGATGGACGGATCTATCCTGCAACAAGTTGGAAATTTCCGAAATTAAATTTGCACTGAGTACTGTAGTTTATGTTATAATAGTTTTAAATAAAAAAAGACTTGTCACTTTCGTTCCCCACTTTCTCAAGGCAATTTGAGTAGCAGAACTCAACGCTGCGCTTTGCCTCCTTCCCAGAGGAAATGAAAATATTAAATACTTCAGTCCTCCGACTGGGAATCGAACCGGAAACCGCTGCGTTTCGAGTCGCACGTATGTTGCCCCTGTGCCACGCAATCCCCGAATATATACATTAAGTTCACTACAATGAAACATAAGCACGTAATATGTTGAGGTCAAAAAAACCCGTACAGGGTTGTTTAAATCTTTGATCATAGAATCCTATTACAGACTCGTTGGGCCTCTGCCCATGAATAAAATATTAGGCGGCGCCTCTCCAAGGAATACTACCGTTAAAACTCACAACTGATGTTCTACAGCTTACCGTACTTGTAGGTTACTGGGAAGGGAACTTATCAAGTTTTAGATAGAGCTATAATTCGTTTTATTTCTTCCTTTTTACCCAACTACGGCGAATGTAAAAGGAGGGTTATGATTTTGACCCGTAAGTTTGTATGTGGATATGGATGTTCATCTGTGCCCACGTGATTTCTAAACCTGCTTATCATAATTAGAGAAATGAGGTGTAGTTAGAAGCCTCTTGATCGTCTGATGGTTAAAGGCTACATGATGTCATGTTAAATAGAATACTGGACCCTATAGGAGACATAAAGTAAAGAAAGAGAGAGAGAAAATAAAAAAAAACTTTACGGTTTCGTATGGGGTATCAAATGAAAGAGCTTTCTTAGTACATTTTAAATATGTAAACAATATTAACTGTTGCTCTGCTTGCAATAACCTAATGCAAGAATTTATAAATTAATTTCTAAACTACTTAAATACAATACCAAACAAAAAATCTTAACTTCTCTCTGTTCTGCATACTAACTATACCCAACTCGAATTCACATAACTCCAAAATAAGTTAAATAAAAAGAAAGCTAAAAACTAAAACCCGACTACTAATACACGCTCTATAAAGTACGAAACAAGAAAATACTCTCGGCTTAAATTATTAAGTACCAATTATCAAAAATAATGAATGTAATTATGATTTGAAATAGTTAAGTAATTGGATGCAAAACAAATTTTTAGCGTTCCGTTCCTCAAAAGAAATAATGGAATCCTATTATAGAATCACTTTGTCCGTCTGTCCCTTTTGTCAAGACCATTTATCTTGAGATAGCGTGAAGCTATTAAGCTGAAAATAATATCAAATATCCAGATCTACAGTTCCTCAGAGGCCAAAAAAATCAAGTTTCTAAGTCATACGCGCAAACTTAAGTTTTTCAATGTTTATAAGTTGTATTACTATCCTGAAATTGTTACGGAACCTCTACATACGTCGTGGATTTTCCATTTGAAATATTGAATTAGTTTTATACTATTAGCTCTCTTACAGGCTTATAAAATATTGGATAGGTTTTAATATTCATTGTCTGCAAAATAATTGGAAATTAAATGACTAAACGAATTTCTTATATTTAGACTATAAAAATATTTAAAATACAGCAAAACTTTTCTCGATTTGAGTCCGTCATCACTAACTCAATACTTTTGATTTATTAGCTTCACACTGTATACTGCTGTTAGCAAATGGAGAGGGTTCCCCACGCACTGACCAATTTTAGCGATCTGCGTGCTGAGTGGCCGTGGAGAGTGGTAGGAAAAAAAAGAAAAAGTAATTCATTTTCCCAACTGTCAATTGATCCCACTAGTGCTGTGCAACACCGGCTGTTAGGAGTATATGTAATTTAATACTTATCTCGATATTCTGCAACCGAATGTCAAATTATTGAATATTTTTGTATAATTTTAGCGGTAGATATATCCAAAAGATTTCATGTTATGAATTTCCTCCACAAACTATTCCTACTTTTTTTTTGACAGCGAACCGTCGTTGCCAGACCAGGATGAAAATATATTAAAGAAAATCTTTTACCCGATGGAACTCAAACCCACAACTATCACGTGATAATCAATGTCTCTAATTCTAAATTAGAATTAATTAATTATCACGTTCATTTCTAAAAAAAATAGTCAACCGCCAGTATTATTTTAATATGTCAAAGCGATTGTGAGGATGTGCTTAAAATT
>JAATLQ010004851.1:0-48017 GCA_013421005.1 Heliconius erato x Heliconius himera | reverse complement strand
AACTGTTATGATTTATGAAGGTAATCTCCACTAACAATTCAATTTTGTTTACTTTATTGTATAAAATATTATATAATAGTGCTTCAAAAATATATATTTTTATCAACAATCATATAACCCAGACGTTTCGAACGTCATTCTTTAGCCAGGGTCATACCAGCGCGATTGCTGTATAATATTCGCTGGCAAGCTAATGCCTTGAGTTCATTCAAATGACGATAACTTTTTTTTTAATGAACTGATCTTGATGAAAAAACCTTAAGAACCTTAGTTGAGTTAAAACAAAGCAATTGGTGAAATTTTCAAGTAAATCGGTTCAGTAGTTTCAGAGAAAAATGCGGACAACAATATGTCGACAGACAGACAGACAAGAAATTCCAAAAAAATCTTTTTGCTTTCTATTATTCTTTTTAAGTGTCCCTCTATCCATTTCAGTCAAAATTACTAAATGTACAGTCAAAATATTTTTACTGTCTTATTATATATAGAGATAAGTCGAGACGAACGACATTTATGCATAAAAAACTGCTATAATGCTGTCAAGAAGTCGTGTAATAGTTTCTTTTGTGTGTGCTATACTTTTTCTTTATAGCAATTTTTAAAGTAATGTTATATTAACCTTTATTCGTGGTCGTCAGACCGCATCAAGATATGCATAGGTATTGTCGCGGTGACTGAATACGTTTTTTTTTTATTATATACAGTTTTATTATCATATTATAACTAATTTTTATTCACCACTAGCGGCCGTTCGCCCGTTCGCGGCTCTCTTCTTCTTCGTGTCGATGTTTGGGAAATAAAGATTATATTTTGTCAGTATATAGCCACGTTGACTGCGGTATTTGTTGCTTTAGTCAAGTCGGCATATGAACAGGTGAATAGACATTTGAGGCAGGATAGTAGCTGTGCCATCGTTTGTGAGTTGGCGCCACAGTCGCAAGTTGATTCATCCTTTACTGCGTACCCCCATTTCACAAGATATTATTGCATCGACCAACCTGGCTCCGTAAACGATTAAGCTGGCCAGCTTCCAGGTTGGCCACTGCAAATTGTAACCTGCGGGTATGCACTCTTTGGGAGGGAGAAAGTCTGAAGGTGGTGGGTGGTTTGCCTGCCATAGCCGTTATAGCCGTTCCCTAGCACGACTCGGATCACGATTTAAAGCTGTGGTAGCTTTTATAAAACTGGCGACTTTTCAAGCGGGGGGTGCCAAAGATCTTTTTCCTGACGCATTTTTTCCACAGAACATGCCACCTCACGTCGAACCTTAGGAGGCGCTATACTAGCCAGAAGGTAGACCTTGTTTAATGGTGTAGGCTTAAGGAAACCAGTAATTATTCGACAGATCTCATTTAAAGCTATGTCCACCTCTTTCGCATGAGCGGAGCGATATCAAACTGGCAACGCATATTTGCCCTTCTGAACTATAATACATAATTATTATTTTACTAATCTGCATTAGGTGCTTTCGTTTTCTAATAATAATATTATTTTTAAACAATATCTTGTATTATTTAATTAAATGCCACCAACTATATTTTTTTCTTATATCTATTCCGTGTACACAGACACCGATCCGTATATCCGATTATTAGTGTTTATCCGATATTTTAGTATACCTAACGGTCAATGCTCTGTATGTATTTTGTAAAAGTCATTTTGACATTCTTTGACTTTGACATTTTGAAAATTCTTAAAAATAAAAATAAATCAAATAAATCAGCTTTACGCTGTATCCCGCACACAACAGGGTAGACATATTATACTTAATGTTAAGACACTCCGTTCCGCAATTTGGAAATTCTTGACGACTTTATATATCTATAATCTATATATATAAAAGGACATGTACCTGACTGACTGTGGTAAGACGCACGCACAGCCGTAACCGCTGTGCGTAGAAACGTGAAATTTGGACAGATGTTTATTTTCGTAATCTGGACATCCACTAAGAAGGGTTTTTGAAAAATTTTAACCCTAAAGGAATGAAAAAGGGGAAAGTTTGTATGGATTTTTTTTTAAATCGGCACCGATTTTTATAAAATTTGAAATTCAGACTCTTAAAAATATTTTATTGAATACGAGTTTGAGAGGTTTTTTAGAATTCACCCCTAAGAGTGCAAATAAGCGCGCGCGCGCCCTAATACGCTATATAAATTATATATCATATCCTTCATTTAATGGCCATAATATTCTCGTTTCGTTTCATTCATAATACGTGAGTGACGATTTTTCGACACACTTTGAGACACTGAAAGCCTCAGCTGAATCAATATATTAATCGTTACACTACACAAAATATTCCACAAATAGCAGAGTCGTCATGTGTCAAGACACTCCTTTTCCACCTTTCCATCCTACTTTGAAATTCCGTGTAGGGGAACTCAACACTTTAACTGAAAATGAAATTTTAAAAAATCGTCCGAAGGGGAATCGAGTCCACAACTCATATTTATATAGTATTTATAGTCAAACACCGGCACACTACGCCACGATTGCCCTATTAATCAAACAAGAAAAGAAAATCTTGCAACTGAATTTTAATCAGATTTGAACACGTGTCCGAAACAGATGACAATATTTTTTTAGCATAAACCTTGACCTGAATATATAAAGAAAATACATTTAGGTGTGTTTTTTCTTTCATTTTCTTTTAGCTTCATGATGTGTTCGTATGTAGCAGGTTACGTAGATGTAACTACTTCCTGTTGTTCCTGAAACGTTCCATTTCTTAATTTCAGAAATTTCAGACTCATGGATGGGTATCAAACCCACAACCGTCACGTTTATAGTTCACACGCTGTGACCCTGCGCCGCAACGATCTCCATTTTATAAATATATGTATTTTTTAATTTTGTGATTATTTATATATTTATATATGTATATATATTGCAAGTTAAATGAGTTAATATTGCAACAATTGTACGTCTTTGATGCGCTTATCGGTTATTATTTATCTATAGTCGTCACGAACTATATTGACATCGGTTGGTATGTTAGTTTATCGTCAGTGGGTAATATAATTTATCTCTTATAATATTATTGAGGAATGTCCATTGTCTTTATGTCGATATATCTTTGCTTTGTTTTAGTTGTAACGGCCTACGTACGGCGTACGTACGTGAAATGTTAGTGCATTTTTTTATTTTTATATAATTTTTGTTTTATTATTTCTTTTATCAACTTCAGGCTGTATCCCGCATACAGCAAAGTAGGCAGAGAGAGCCTAGTGTTAAGACACTCCGTCGTTCTCCACTTTCCGCCGAATTCTGGGGGCATTGCATGTTCATTGGCGGAACTTACCGTCGCTTTTTGCTGCGACTACCTTTTTCTGATAGTAATATTTGAGGAAGGATGCCTTAAAATTGTAATATAACCATTTTTTTGTCCCTGCCCCATTTCACGATCGAACCTCTAAGAAGACAGCTTCACGTCATCTGTTCATGGTAGAAGTTCCGCTGTACGGAAGAACGCTTTGTGTCGACTTCCTTCAGTCGCACGGAGACAATGTAACTCATTGCCGGCGTCTGCCTCTACCATGTCATACAACGTGAGATTCTTTAAATCTATAGTGAATAGGTATTTTTATGGCAAAAGTGCGTCACCGGGTAGATGTGGCCAAACGCTAGCTTGTTTTAGTATGGCAAAAAATGGTTCCCGTAACCTATCTGTAGATCACGATGGTTGTGGGTTCGTAACCCACTCGGGAGTATACATTCTTATTTACCACCCCTGGCAAGGTAAAGTACGCTATTGAGTACCTCCACCCAATACGCAAGTGTAGAATTCGAGCGGAAAGTGGAGAGCGGAGTGTAAAGACACTAGTTCCTTTGTTCCCACTAAATGCAGGATAAAGCGTGAACCGATAATATAATTCTTCATATTATTATCATTAAGAAAAGGTATCCTCTACACCCAGGGTGGGTGTAAAAGATACCTTTTCTAAATAGATAGTGTAATATTTTTTGAAGAGAAATTCGTACCTATAACAAGCACGTCCAATTATGAAAGACCGAACTGCGGCACAATGGCGCTGATTATAAATTGCGAGACGCTATGAGATATGTAACTATAGTATATAGTACCTGTAACGTTATTTATATATATCTTCGGGCTTTTCACGTGCAGTTTTGCTGTACGTTGTATTTTAATATCAGTATCATAGTATATTTTTTATTTCTACGCTCTAGTAAAAAAACAAAGCGCGGCGTTTAGTTTCGCCACTCAACACGCAATTTTTCGAAATTGGTGAAACTAAACGCCGGAGTTGGGCAAAGGGAACGGAGTGTCTTAACACTTATAAGACACCACTTTTAATTTAGTTATTCACCGCAAAAAAGAACAGATAGTATATAACGGCTCTTATGCCAGTGTTGAAAATGTTTATACAAAATCAATCGTATTTTTATTTTCTGGATAAGAATATTTAAAAAAAGTATAAAATAGTTTTTTGTACTGAATATATTTTTAGAATTAAAATGAATAAATTTCAACTAATAAAGTGTTTAGGATTGTAAAGTACGATGATAAATCCACGCATGTAATAAAACACCAAGGCACCAAGTGGCGGAACTCAACGCCACTCTTTGCCTCGACACCAGAGCGAAAAAAAGGACTTTTTCAATATAAATAATATACAATCCAATATTTTTTTTTTAATTTTGTCTATTTTGTAGATTTGACATGTTTAATTATATTTTGGCAAACTTTCCATAATACATAGTATCAGGTTTATTTAAATCGGTTCATAAATAAAAAGTTATGTAAATATAATATATTGCATGCGGCAATGTTGCTACAAAATAAATGGTTTATTGATTTAGGTGAAACTTTGATATAGTCTTGAAAATGATAATGTTATTAGATCACGTAAGTAATTCAGACGGAAAAATAAATAATTTTATACAAAACTAAAAGCGGGCGACGCCGCGAACGCGTAGCAAGTCATAGAATAAATAGATAGACTTTATCTCTGCCACGGATATAAAACAAATATTTGAACTAATTGATAATATCGATATAATTGTATTGGATAATCCAGTATAATAAACTATTGCTTGTAAATACACTCTTGTTTGCTTTTTATTTATCTTTATTATTCTCATCCTTTCTAGAAAATCCCATCTATTAAATTTTAAGGAGTTCAAAAAGAACTATGTATACTAGGTAGGTTTATTTGGTGTCATCGTCGTAGCGTAATAAGCCGGTGTTTGTAACGATGGTCATAGATTCGATTCTCAATAATTTCCAAAATATGAGTATTCCCGATTAGGGGTGATGTCTCTAAGTTGAACGAAAAACAGAAAAGAAAGCCTAATACACTACATTCCTCTTGCCTATTCTCAAGGTTCTTGAAGTAACTGGAAATTATATACAAAGGAAAATATATAATAATTTATTTAAAGCATTTTTTTATATTCTTTATTTTTTATATTCTGTGATTATTTTTTATATCTTTGATTTTGTTCTATGATGGTTTGCATACGATAACGTAATCTGAAGTATGTACAAATTTATGTAGGCCAAGGACGAAAGCAACACTCGTACGCAGTACTCGTACGAAAGTAAAAATCTGGATATAAATTTATTTTTCATAATTTGTTTTTACAATCTATACTACTCTATCTGGTAACGAGACAATGCGCGGCGTGTTAAGTTTCGTCACTCCACACGCAATGCTTCTAGATTTCGGTGGAAAATCTAGAACATAAGTGTCTTGATGAGAATGGAGTGTAACACTAACACACTGTCGTCACACTAGGTTTCCAGGTTTCCTCTGCCTATCTTGCTATGTGTATAATACAGCAAAGAAAAGAAGTTAAAAAATACTATTACTAATATATAAATATTAGTAATAGATTACTAATATAACAAAAAAAATATAAAATTCTAACGTTGTTATTTCCAGATCCAGACAACCCCCAGCCGGGTTCGTCGAAAACCGAACTAGACCCGAACAAAGACGAAGCCGCGGGGAAGAAGGACAGCTGCAGTTGAGCTGTCTCGCTCTGTCCCACCGGACCCACACGGACTTGCCCAAAGTGAAAGTAATCTCAGTTAATCCAGGTATAGTATTATTTAAGCACTGAGTAGAAACTAAACGCAGCATAGACAAGTGCGTCTTGTTATTATTATATTATATTATATTAAATATAAAAATAATATGATATGGTAGTTTTAGATTTTTAGCGTTAGTCGGGCATTGTCGAATTTATTTATTTTTGAAAAAAGAATGTTTTCTGTTTTTTTTTTGTGTTTGTGTATCGCAAAACGTCTGTTGATAACTGTTTCTTTTGTTGTTATACGAAATTATTGTTAGATATATTTAAAAATGCTATTATGTTTATCATTTGTTACACTTAAAAATACATATCATGACTTCATTGTGTATTAGAAAATGTATTTTAATTTGTTAAATTTTTAACGTAGTGTCTATTTTGTATCTTAAAGCTATATTCTGGTTCAATAGGTAATTCCATGATTTTCATAAGATAATATTTATTTGTATACTATATTGATTTTTATTGGAAACATGTAAAACATATTGTTTAGGTGCACAAATATTGTTTATTCTATTAAAATGTGAAACATACAACAATTTAGTAAAATTAATAGTACAACATTAATATTTATACTTAATCTAATAATTAAATAATTTATTTTTATATTGATAACTATAACTATATTATTATATTCATAATAATTCGGTTTTGAAAGCACATGTTCCTATAGAGACCTCTTTATTAAGACCCTTACTTTTAAAAAATAAATAAAGATATGATATTTATCGTCACGTGCAGAGGTCGCATAATAAAATGTATATTTTAGGTTTTTTTTTTATTATAAAAACTTACAATTATAGTACAATTTTGTTTGTTATTATTTTTGAGTGAGATAGAAATATTTTTTTTATAATAAATACTTAACATAGATTAAGTTATTTCTGAATGTTTCTCTATTTTCTGCTTACATTATTGTTTGCCTCATTTAAAAGTTACTATGTAGTATTTAGTTTGTAATTACTTGTATAATTAAATATCTCGCGCAAAATTAATGAAAAATATCTGTTTGTAATTAATATACAAATTATAAATGTAAAATGTCTTACTTAATTTAAACATTTAATTACAATGTTGCAAGTACTCGATAACAAAAACCACTCATAAAGTTTGCTTAGTCAGTGTTGCTCCTTAAAAAATAACTGGTTTAAATGGAGTAATAAATATTGGTAAATTTTATTATTTGCCTTTAATATTTAACAGTGCAATGTTATAGTGTCAAATGTAATATTCATATATGTGTAATATATAAAAATCATTTTAGTTTTGGATCCCACATTTGTTACTTTTTAATTTTAACCTTTTATGTATATTATATGAAATAATATATCTTTATTAAAACTATGACATTGCATGTTAATTATGGATGACCACATTTCATTCAACCCAAATTATTATCTTAAAAACTTTTTTATTTGCTAAGCATATAAAAAACATTTAATCAATGGTAGCTAATATATGAAAATAACACATTATGTAAGAATTTTAAAGTACACTTTCTATGTCTTTCTTCGTTTCTAGGTCTTTTAGGTAACTTTGATGTCTTAACTGATGCCTTGGTGTACTATGAACATCGAATTCTAACCAATGTCTAACTTACTGTGTCTTTTTATAGGTATATACATTTTTTTGTAAAACAAAGCCTTATAAAGTCATTTATTTTCAATTTAACTAATATTCTTATGCTATTGTTTTGCAAAAATTGCAAGTGAAAACCCTATGTTGGTATCGTTTTTTTTTATTTTATTGTTATCTATGGAATTGATTTGCTTATCTATATAATGCCCTTTAAATCTAAAAGTAGATTAAAATTGAACGTAAATTATAAAACATTTAGCAACATTACAAATTTTATACGTTTATATTGTGGCATTCGTAATAATGCTTGAAATGTATGTTTATGTATGTAAATAAGGTGAAATATACGTATTTAATATAATATTTTAGGAAAATGTGTTAGTAATTAGATAAACGACAGCCAATTTTTAAACTTTAAACTGCTAAAGTAGCAACTACAATTTGAGCGTCAATATTTTCAATATTAGTTATAATAAATGTAGCAGCTATCTTTTACAGTCACACTCAGAGATATTAGTATTTAACTGGTATTTATTCAACATAAATAAATGCATTTACTGAAAGTTAAATTCTAACTAACATCATTAAGTGTCATTGTTAAACTTTAAACTAACGCACATTATTGTCAATGTCTTGTCTAGGCTTCGTCAATTAGATAATCTTTAAATCTATACAATATATATCCATATTTCTCATTAACTTCGAACACAATTTGTGATCTGAAATTACAGATAATATATCTTTTTGTTAGTTATTTATTTAATAAAATTATAACTAATGTGTAATATTGCAATTTTTTACTTATTAAAATTGTTAATTATGTGTTTAAAGTACATATTTTAATAATTGTATTAAGATTATGTTACCATATTTAAAATTTTTTGGTATCTATGCATAATTATACTTAAATATTTTATTTTCTGTTACCTGTTTATGGTGTTAAAATCTTGTACATTAAAAAATATAAAAAATATGCTATTCAAATTTGTGACATTTATTGACATATTCAAATTAAGAAGTTAGATTTTCTGTGTGTATTTACTAACAGTTAATGGATTGTAACTATAATTTATTTAACAAATGCTATATTTTTGTGTATTAATTTTTTGCTTTATAAGATTCAGATTGATTATCTTCTTATCTGCTTAACACGGTTATATACATAAAATTAATTCTTTGGATCTCCGATAACTTTCTATATGGTGTTAATCTTATTTTTAGTAATGTAGTATGATGAAGTCTTCACTGGGCTGTGTAAATAAATACATGTTTATAAAATTTTGTTTATTTTATTTTCCATTTCTCAATAAAATTGTTATAATTTTATTTGGCTTGTTCTTTCAACGTTGCAAAATATAAAAAAATATTTTAAGATTTTTGATTGATTATTTTAAAATATTTTATGAGAATCTTATAAAATTTATATAAAATATAAAACTTTTTTTTTAATATAAAATATTTTTGGGTGCATTACACGATTGCTTAAGATTTAAAACATTTTAATATATTTATATCCAATGAATATAATATTTAAAGCATAAATAGTCCCTGTATTTTTATCAAAGGAGGCAATCATGCATACCGCATGAAACGTTTAATATTTTGAAAAATAATATATTGATTTCGTATTTATCGATAACATTATTGTTATTTATTGATTTGTAGCGTTTCGAGCGCACCAGTTGCGCTGGAAAAAACACGAAGAATATTGACCGGTAAAAAAGAGAGACACAATTGTAGAATACATATAAAAAAGCGATCCAGTAAAAATGCTGCCTTCACCTACAACAAAACAAACACATATTTACAGTGGTTTGTGATTAATATATTTTTTTTATTTAAAGGAATAACATTATTTACACCTTGCAACTTATCCGTGTTATTTCGATTTGACAGTCCGCTAATGATGCTGCGTGTAAAAAATAATTTGACAGAAGATATATTAATTGCAACACCAGTTTGACGATTGATGTTTCACGCACGGGATGTAGAGAAAGTAAATTTTTATTATTTAAAAATTTATTAGCCTTCAATGCCGTAACAATTGGTGTAGTAAATAAAGAAATGCACTTATTTTTATCGTCCTTATACCGCGAGTGCCAAAGTCTTCAAATTAGGATAATACGATATTGGGAAATAGTGATGACTGACACAACCATTGGTGCCTATTTAAAGTGATTTTATGAGTGTTTTTGTGCAAGTTCGACAGGATGCCGAGGGGAGAGCATAGGCCGAGCGTCCTGTTATCCCGGGACGAGAATGACCAGGTGTTCAGCCTCATCGGTCCTAAATGCCAGGTTGGTTAACTTTGGCCACTGTTCGTGGCCTTCGATTAATTTGAGCCTTATAGATTATGAATATCAGTATATCTCCCTTTATCAGACATGCTCACATTGATAAACTTATTTGTGAAACAAGATTGATTATATCAATAATCTTATCAAAACTTGTTTTTCATTCTTTTTGTCACCTTTGTCAATAAAAATACGTTTTTGGGTTGAGTTTTTAAAAGTATGAATGACTCATACTTTTCATCTTTAAATATTATATTCAGTAATGTAATCATTTATCTTTTAAATTAGTATTGAATGCTTTTAAACTAAAATAAAACAATTTTTTATTCATTGCTACATTTTTTCCTGAAAACAAAAGCATAAATTTACAGATATAAAAATAATAGAAGCTTTTTTTTTATGTAAAAAAAGACTAACTTTTAAACTGATTTATACAAAATATTTCGTAGACAATTTGTGCCCAACTGGCACATTCAAAAGCTGTACCTAAATAATGAAGTGAAATCCACTTCCACTAGTAACTAATTAATTAAAAAAATTGAAATCATCTGCTTACTTAATACTACTTACTTAAAAAAAACTTTAAAAAGTTTTAAAAAATATATCAGTTTAACCCTAACATATAATTTATTACTTTTCCAAATCACAGTGTGAATATCACATAACTAGTTCAGCAAGACAATGAATTATTCTATACTTGTTGCACTCATTGCATAATAGAAAACGAAATCTTAACTAACATTTTCTCTTTATTATATAATAGGTTTTACTTCTTTTCTTTAAATGCTTAAAATAGATGATATAATTAATAAAAATATATATTAAAACAAAAAAGATTTTATATTATTTGATCTAAATTATGTTTTGCCACATTTTTTTATTTTCTTAGGTTCATTTTGCCAACCTAATTACAAACTAAATTATTGGAAATGAAATTTCTTAAAAATCTCTATCTATTTCTTATATTCAAATAAAAAAAATGTTTAAGCTTTATGTTTTATTCTCAATGAAAAAAACCAAAAAGAATTGATTAGTAATATTTTAGGACCAATAAAAAATAATAATAACTAAATGTTGATAATGACTAACTGAAGACATTATAAATTAGGATTCTATCACTATTCAAGGATGGAGAATGGTGTGTCTTAACACTAGTTATTTTTTGCCTATCCTAAGAAAGTAATATATTTCTAAAAAAATATTTAAGTTTGTCAAGTAATTATAGATATGTTTGACTATTGACACAAATATTAACTAGATGCATGCAGGAAACTGTCATATGTACGCATCTTGCTTAGTATGCACAAGCAGGTGAAAGTGCTAATCAGTCTGTAGTCCCTATAAGGAAATGGGATATGAAATCAAATGTCATGGCCATTGTTGCATATAAATTAATTAAAATAAAATGTGATAGTTAATATATAAGTTCTTTTTTCAGCTTCAACTAGTGTAAGATAAGTCTATTCTTTGCTTTCTGCCTTAATTTGAGACATTGAGTATTGGCTGGCAGAACTCAATGCTGTACCTAGTTATATCTGAGTTGGGCAATAAAAATAGTTTGTTGAATAATTCATGATCATCAAACCCACAACCTATGTGCTTACAGTCACAAATGCAGTCCCACTGTGCTATGATGTAATCATCTTTATTATATATCATATAATTATTTCAGTTATTTATTTAAATTATTCCTCCTATTAAATAATTTGCAAAAATTATGATTGTATAATTAGAAATCTTATTTAAAATTATATAATAAAATTAAGATTACTATAAATGACAACATTATTAAAGCAACTCACATATTGTTTATATAAGCAAAAATTAGGAAAAGATCTGTTTACATTTTTTTTCTTATAACCTTGGCATTCTTTAAGTTAATATCAAGAAAAAGGTTGACAATCTCTACAATACAATAGTGCCAATGCAATTCCACATTTGTCGACTCCAAGGCAAATTAGTATTT
Organism: Heliconius erato x Heliconius himera; assembly: GCA_013421005.1. Classification (NCBI taxonomy): domain Eukaryota; kingdom Metazoa; phylum Arthropoda; class Insecta; order Lepidoptera; family Nymphalidae; genus Heliconius; species Heliconius erato x Heliconius himera. Next base: position 36,119 of record JAATLQ010004851.1, on the reverse strand, counting down.
TTCTTATTATATTTACTATTTTTTATCAGTTTCATGCCTATTATGTATAATTTATTTCCACACTGTATTCCACATAATTTGATTACCCAAAGGAAACCAAATATTAAGTTAAGTTACTTACCAACTTAACTTAATATTTGCAGCACTTTCTACTCAATTTTTGGTTTTTGTGTTCTCTAGTTACTAGACTGAGCAAATTTTCCTCAATCAAAAATGAAATACACAACTGTTACCTTACAGTCACATACTGTGCCGCTGCGCCACAACAATCTTCTATAGAAATAAACATTTCAAACATGTAGAAGTGAAATAAAAATTGGTGACACTTCTGAATGGAATGTCTGATGTAAAATTATAATTTAATAATATGAGTCATATAATCATATGCCAATGAAAAAAAATACTATTTGAAAATGTGAGATAATTTTTTTGTCATTTGTGGCACTATTATGATGAGCATTATATTAGAAAGGCTGAGTGAACACTATGGCTGTGAGTTCAAATCCTGTTTAAGTAATGTTTATAATTATTATGTTATTTTTTTCCTGTGGTATTGAACTAAGAATAAATTAAACTATATATAAAGTTAGAAAATGGACAGCAAATGGATTCATCATTATAGTTCTCAGAATATATGACCAAGCCCTGTGAACTACCAATAAAATAAATTAGAGACAATATTGTACAAAAATATTTTTGGCTCCCCTTATACTGAAACTGCATATAGGATAAAATATTTCAAACCCAGAGCTAAAGAAACTAAACAAGATATCTCAACAGTTTAGACGTAAGATTTTTTTTCATTTCACCATTTTTATCCAAATCTTTATTTCGTGTGACGCACACATACACATACTACTACAAAAATACTACTAAGCGTTGCGGATCTTCTACTTTTCATTCATACAACACATAGCCAAACGAGTGGTGTCATTTAAAGTGGTCCTTACACTTCCACTCTGTATATAGAGAAGATTTGATTATAAAAACTCATTAAAAATATTAAAAGTATAATTAATGAATGTTACATAATACATAATAATCTATATAGTTAAAGTCTAGTATTTAAAATAACCAGTTTTTAAATTTACTTATTGCTCTGCAAAGGCTCAATTATATACTTTTGTAACATTTATTTGTGTAATATCATAACAGCATATCTTGTGTAGGTTTTATAGTGATTAAGTAATAATTTCTTTGTGCCAACGAACTAACAATGGTTTACGGTTTTACTGATATCTCATGTTGATTTGGCATTTTTTGTTCAGTTGTGGTGCAGGGGCACAAAGTGTGACTGTAAACGCGACTGATTGTGGGTCCGATCACCACTTGAGGAAATGAAATATTTATTTAAATTTATATTTCCATTTCTTTGCTCTGGTGTCGACGCAAAGCGCAGCGTTGAGTTCCACCATTCAACACGCAATGCCTCCTCGATTTGGCGGAAAATGGGGAACGGAGTATCTTACAAAAAAAAAGTTAAAAATGACAGAAAAATAAATAATTGCCATTTGTGCAACAGTCTAAACAATATTACGATTACGTAAAAATATGAAATTTCATAAGTATAATTAAATGGCAACTTCAATTAATTTGTATCATTCAAAACAAAGAATGAACGACATAACCGGCACGCGACGTCCATTTACAATTCCAATGGTCGGATGTCCGTCAGTTGCAACTTGCATACTGTATGCTGGTTTAATTTTGATATAAATATTATTGAGTTGAAGCCAATCGTGGCGCAGTGGTTTAAAGTGTGACTGTATACACGACTGGTTGCGGGCTCGATCCACACTCGAGGAAATGAAATATTGATATAAATGTATATTTTCAATTCTTTGCTCTGATGTCTAGGGCAAAGCCGCGACCTTGAGTCCCGCCACTCAGCACGCAATGCCTCCAGAATTCAGAGGAAAGTGGGAAACGGAGTGTTTTAACACTAGGTTCTCTCTGCCTATCCTGCTGTGTGCGGGGTACAGCGTGAAGCTGATTTTTTAACTGATAATTAAATATTAACAATCGATTATCTTTTTGTGCGTCAATCACAATTAAATTGCTAATAAAATTTGCCCAATTCTGATTAGTACTAATATTATTCAATGTTAATAAATACAGTAGAAAGTCCCAGTTTTAAATTTCAAATTGATGAACCAATTATGTTTGTAATATATGTAAAATTTTGGTCTCAAAATTCTATAAAACTGCGTTCACCATCTGTTTTCTGTCGATCGTGTCAGATTTCTTAATCATTGGATCATGATAGCGAAGAAACATGAAGTGTTTTTTTCTTTCTCCTCGCATAAATTATTGATATTTTTAAAATATAAATAAATAAACTACTTTTAACTTACATTAGAGGCCAATCGTGGCGCAGGGGTCCAAGCGTGTAACTGTAAACGCGACTGCTTGGGGGTTCGAATCTCACACCAAGAAATTTAATATTTAGGTTTCGTGGCACTGGTAACGAGGCAAAGCGCGTCATTGAGTTCCGCCCCTAAACACGCAATACCTCCAGAATTTGGCGGAAATTGGGAAACGGCACTTCCGTTCTTAATGGGAACGGGGCGTTTTAAAACTAGGTTACCAGGTTCCCTCTGCCTACCCTGCTATGTACCTACGGGATACAAAGTAAAGCTATAAACAAAAACTTCTTCTTTTTTCCAGAGCTTAGCAACAGCTGTAGTACAACTCTTCACGACAGAGGGGCCAGAACATTCAGAATGGAAGAAGAAGGACACGGGCGTGCTGTGCCTGATAAAGGACAACAGCAAACGTTCATATTTCTTTCGCATATACTGCTTGTACCGCAAAGCACTTGTATGGGAACATGAAGTCTACTTACAAATAGAATATAAGAGTCCGAAACCGTATCTTCATACTTTTGAAGCTGAGGTATGTATAATATAAAGGCTAGTTCCCTTTAGGCAGAAAGTGGCGGGTGGAGTGTCTTAACACTAGATCTCTCTTCCTACCCTGCTGTATGCGGGATACGGCGTAAAGCTGATTCGCCTTATTTAAAAAAAAAATAAATTAAATTAGCTTCACGCTGTATCCCGCACACAGCAGGGTAGGCAGAGGGAACCTAGTGTTAAGACACTCGGTTCCCCACTTTCTGCCGAATTCTGGAGGCATTGCGTGTTGAGTGGCAGAACTCAACGCCACGCTTAACCTCGACTCTTTACAGATAATAAAATATTATCTCACTTTCGCCTGCATTTTGGATTTATTCAAGGATATTATGGACGTACCTTCGTGTGGGATTTGAGCTCTTACCCTACCCCCATTAAAGCCATCGTGGAGAAGTATGACGTGAAACTTCAATGTGATGGTTCGATTCTCATTCGTGGGAAATTATTATTTTAATTTTTCCGCTTTGTATAAAGTGTCGCGTTGAGTTGACTCTCGCTATACGAAATGTATCGAGTTCGGGCGGAAAAACAGTGTCTTTGCACCAGGTTCATATCCTGTTACATGCAGAATAAAGCGTTTACTTTTTTTGCCTACCTTTACATACAACAATATGGAGTGGAGTTACAATCGTTACAATTCCACCACAAGAGTGCCAAATATATATATTTTTGTCAGCTTCATGCTGTATTCCGCTCACAGCAGGGTAGGCAAAGGGAACTTAGTGTTAAGACACTTTACTCAACATTTATTCCATTCCGCCAAATTCCAAAATTTACCTTCAGAGGCATTACGTGTTAAGTGGCGGAACTCAACGCCGCGCTTTGCCTCGACACCATAATTAAATAATAAAATATTTAATTTTCTCGACTGAATTATTACTTTAATAAAAATCTATTTTAATTTCAATTTATTTTACAGGATTACATGGCGGCATTTAACTTCGCAAACGAAGATGAAGCTAGGGTGCTTAGAAACATATTAATAGAGAAAATTGAATTACGAAAACATAGGCGGGAAGGTTGGTGTTATTGTTTTAATTGAGTTGTAAAATATATAAGGAAATAACTATAATTTTACCAATATTAAATAACTTATAATATATTATGAGGAAATACGGCACCTACGTTTGTATAATTATAATATACGGTTTACGTGTATTGTCAATATATATGTACATATAATAAAATTATACCTGAAAATACATATATATCGTAGATATACATATAAAAACTATTAATTATTATTATTTATTAAACCTAAAAAACAATTTGACAACCGAATTCGAATTGACATTCGTAGCGCATGAGTACAACTGACTTTGTCTAAATACAACAGATTGTGGGTTCGATTCTAACTCGAGGATGTGAAATATTCAATTTTTCGCTCTGGTGTCGAGGCAAAGCGGCGACATTATACGAATGTCTGAAGAATTCAGTGGCAAGTTAAGAACGGAACTCCCTTAATAGGCAACTGATTGTCTTAACACTGGGTTCCTATATACTTTTATGTGATTTATATAATTTTATAATGGGGAATATATATGCCTATTGGTAATAGGCAACTGATTGTCTTAACACTGGGTTCCTATATACTTTTATGTGATTTATATAATTTTATTATAGTGTTTTAACACTAGGTTCCCTTTGCCTACCCTGCTGTGTTCGGGATACATCGTGAAGCTGATTTGATTTGAGTTAGTCAACTGCACCAAAGTGGCTCAGTCACGTGCAGGACTTTAAACCCGATAGTTGGTTCAATACCCACTCAGAAAAATCTTTAATTTTTCTCTTCACCAATCTGGTAGACAAAACACGGCGTTTAGTTCCGGCAATCAGCACTCAATGTGTAGAAAATTTGGCGAAAACTGAGTAACTCAGTTTAACGCTAAATAGTAAGTGTCGCTAAGCACGATGTTAAAAGGAATAAATTAATTGTCCACCATGTCCGAATCGAACCCATAACCACAACTCGTATAATTGAGATCAGTCCTATAGTGATGTAATTAAGCGCAACATATGCTCAAAGGCCTCCCAATGTTCTTTAAACATGTTGCTAAGATTATATATAATCGACTCCAAGGCTAATAGGCGCTGTTAATATAAACGTTTAAACATCATTTGATTGATGGTTAGCATGGGTTATAGTAAAAAAAAAATTTGTAGATTATTTTTGTATAGTAGTTACTTTATTCTATAGGACATGCTTGGTAAGTGGTCTGTTAAAAGGTTTTTTTTTAATAGGAATTTCAATATTTGAATATTTCATTATTTCAATATTTCAATATTCAATAAAAAATAATCAGTTTACGGTATATCCCGCATATAGCAGGGTAGGAAATATGAACCTAGTGGTAAGATACTCCGATCTCCACTTTCCGTCGATTTATTTTAAGACATTGCGGGTTGAGTGGCGGAACTCAGCGCCGGACCTATTATTGACGGCATTGCCTGTTAGGTGGTGGAACTCAAAGCTGAACTTTTGTTTCGGTGCAAGAGCGAAGAAACGAAAATATAAATAAATAACAACCCACTCCATCGAGCGGGTATTGAACCCACAACCGTGGCGTTACAGTCACACTTGGGAGTCGCGTATGCGCTACAACGGCCTAAAAATATTAATTAAAACTCAATTACTATAGTTTACTTCAAAAAAATATATTTTACGGCATACCTAAGTGCTAATATGTATTATAATCAAGAGCCATTTTAATTTTATAGTTTTGCTAATTATTGCCGATGGCCTAACATGTTTATTGTTGATTTATAAAATTATTAAATATCAGAGCCAGCCACACCACAATCGACAATACGTTTATGTACAAACATAGCGTTCGAAATATTTTTCTGTATATGTCACCAATGAAGGATGATAAACCGACGCCTAAAACGATTTAATTTACATATAAATTGATATCATTGTCTTTTTTTTAAATAGAAATATTATTTTAGTATAATAGCTTAATAGTTATTGAGGCCAGTCAAGGTGCAGGGGCACTACAAAGTGTGACTGTAAAACCGATTGTTTGTGGGTTCGATCCCCACTCGAGATGAAATATTTACTTAAATTTATATTTCCATTTCTTCGTTCTGGTGTCGAGGACAAGCGCGGCGTTGAGTTCTGCCACTCAACACGCAATGTCTCGAGAATTCGGCAGAAAGTGGGGAACGGAGTGTCTTAACACTAGGTTCCCTCTGCCTACCCTTCAGTGTGCGGTATACAGCGTGAAGCTGATTTATTTATTTATTTATTAGATAAAATGACATCTAGTTTCGTTCTAAGTTTTATTGTTTCGGTCGTCAAATTTATTTTTGTTACGTGGTCAGGAATAGATAGATAGATATTGGTTTAATTTTATATTTAGCTTGTTTTGCGTGTCTTATATTTTTGAAGTACAGTACGATTGGCGAGTTGTGGCCGCTTTGAAGTTAGCTGTAGTTAGTCTTGTTTTCGCGTAAACAATGCGTTTGGCGTACAGAGCGCCTAACTTAAGTGTTCACGGCTCATCGACCGTACTGTATTACGATTATTACCATACTATTTGTCGTTAAATATACTTATGTAAAATTTTACTTGGGAAACAAGTTTATGACTATTATTAATCATTTAGCAAATGATGTCTTGGTATTATATTATGGTCGATTACGTCGAATATATCTGAAGACAGAACTGACTGACAAGTCTAATAAAAATATGTCAATGTAGTACTTTCCCACCTTTAAACTTTATCAATCAAACAATGAAATAAAATTAAAATTTATAATTATTTATTTATTTTTTTCAGAACGTCGCCAAAGATCAATGCTGGCAGCGCGAGCGAACAGCATATCCTCCCACAGCGTATCCTCTCACAGTTCAATAAAATCTGGCAGTACTAACCGTATGAACGGGGTCTCCCCCGCCCCCCTCTCGCCGTTGCCCCCCGCGCCCCACACCCCCGCCCCCGTCCCCACGCCTTCTATGAACTTGCAGAGCAATAAGGCTAATACGTTGTCGAGTGAGTTTTTTTTTAACTTTTTTATGTTTGGTTTTTTTTGTGCAATATGTATAAAAAGCTGTTTTTATAATGTTATGACATTTCCTTTTTTCATCTGTTAAAGACCTTTCTTTATTCCTATTATAATTTTAAAATTGAAATTATAATAGGGAAGAGGAAACAACAATATTTTAGGGTAGACAGGGAACCTGGGTCCCCATTAAGGTACTTCCGTTCCCCACCTTCCACCGGATTTTGGAGACACTCAATGCATCATTTTCATACTTTACATTTATATTATATAGTTTACAAAATCAACTCCATATCTAACTCTAAAGATGTGTAGCATAAAAAAATATGATGCATTAAAAGAAAAATATTTTTAAAAAAGGCGCTGGAAGATAATCAATTCTAAGAATAATATTGGGTTTCTATTACTTTTATCCAAAATAATCAATTAAATTACAAATTAAATACAAAAATCAAATACTATTCATAACAGATTCTAATAACTTCTTTACAGATTTCTCTCTAAAGGGTACCGGTAAAAAGCCTAAGCCTAAATCGAGAAAATTAACAAAAGCAGACATTGGTATGCCGCTAGACTTCAAACATGTCTCCCACGTTGGATGGGACGCGGATAAAGGTAATTAATTTTTTCTAATTTCTAATATCAAAAGTAGAAAAGAGCAAAAATGAGTCCTGGTCCGGTCAAGTGCGAGTTGGACTCGACCATCGAGGGTTCAATATCAATTTCAAGATTGTAGGCCAATAGGAAGTACAACTTATAAAATTTGACAAACTTAAATAACGGGAGTGACCAGATACCAAAAAAAGTACTATAGAAAAGAAGGGGAAAAATATAGATGAAACAAAAAATTAAAAAAAAGAGATCGGAATCCCACAGTTCTGCCAACAAGAATATAACAACCAAAAATTAAAAATTGAAAACGCAAATGCATACATTTACAACAAATATGCCCCATATTGATGCCTTTCAATACGTGCGGAAGAGATCTTACTCATTATCGGAAAAAAAAGATGATTTTGATTGCGTTGACTTAAAATTTTAATTTTTCTCCGCTTCAAGGGACTCAGGAAGGATCAAGAGAATCTGGATATTTGATGTAATCAATATCAGCGTGATAGCTCTATATAATCTTGAGAAAACTTGGTCGTTACAGACGTACAGACAGACAGACCGACTGACATACAACAAAGTGATCCTGTAGATGTTCCGTTTTATTTTTTTAAGTTACAGAAGTCGAAAAAGTAGCTTTCACGCATTTTTGTACATAGAAGGTTATGTTCTCTACCTTTCTAGGTCTCCCTAGGGTCCCGACACTCCTTTTTCCCTATTCTTTATTCGAGACACCGTACTTTGTCTTGGTACCAGAGCGAGGAAATTAATCCACAACCTTCGCGTTTATGGTCTAACTTTGGGCCACGACGGCCTTTATGCTTATATATTTTTTGTTTTACTTTCCCACTATATCCCTGAATGAGGAACGAAAACCTTGAAACTTAGTGTTGAGACACTCCATTCCTATTAAGACAATTTCGTTTCCCACTCTTCGCCGAATTCTGGAGACGTTACATATTAAGTGGTGGATATCCGCGCTTTTGACTCTTCACCAGAGCAAGGAAATGAAAATATAAAATATTTTATTTCCTCGAATGAGAATTGAACCCACAAGTAATAGCACGGCTGTGCCACTGCGCCACGACTATAAATTTTATTAACAAACCTGTTTACTTGTACAGGATTCGACATATTCGACATGGACAAATTGCCAGAGGAGCAAATGAGGTCGTTTTGGGACAAAGTGGGCATCACAGAGAATCAACTCAACGACCAGGCTACGAGACAGTTTATATACGACTTTATTATCAAAAATGGCGGCGTTGAAGCTGTTAAGGAGGAGCTGCATGATACGAAACCTAATGGTGATTTCTTTTTTAGCGACAAGATTTTATTATCACTTTGTTAAATCACAATTTAAGAATCGCTGTGCGTGCAAACCTACTTGCGAACAAGCACAGTATGGTCAATATATTGTGGCCACACTCAAATTAGTTTTTAGGAACTTCTAAGTATTGTTCACTCGAGAAGAGAATAATCAAAAGTATAAAATATCCTGAAATCAATATGAATAGCCGCCTACAGCTGATTTCAGGCCGGCCACGACTCGTCGACCGTGCTGTACTTGTTCGTAAGATGCTTCTGCGATAATTGCGTTGTACGTGGATTGCGATAAAACGCGACAAGTCACAATTTAAAATAGCAAAGTTTTTTGTGTCGCACATCCGCGCACCGCTTTACATGTTAATACATTGCTTTTAAAATGATAGGTCGTTAAAAAATCGCTGTAATCGTAGTACACGGTTACTAAAACATTTTATTAGCTGTATATCTATTTATAAATCAATTTAAAAAAAAATAAAGTTATTAAGTATTTTGAAGTATATCTGATGATCTGGTGGTGCTCGATCTATTTGTTATATTTCCATAAATATCTGAATATAGTAATATCACATAACAGGGTGGAAGAGACAGCGCTCCTGGTACGGATACAGCATATAGGGTAAAATATTTCAAACCTATACCTAAAGAAATTAATCAAGATGCCTCAACAGTTTGGACGTAGGATTTTTTTTTATTTCACGATTTTTATCCATACCTGTATTTCGTGTGACGCGATTACGTATAGATCCCAATAACATAAACACTTACAACTACAAAAATACTACTAAAGGTTAAACAACTTTGAACTTTATCACCAATACCTACGACTCGATTTCGAAATGAGCCGTGTGTGGCGGGTGTTCCTTTGATAGGTTTATGTGTGCGTGCGTCGTCCTAACAAATGGCGTTTTATTTTAAAATGACAATTTTATTATTTATTTAGTTTGAAAAAATATTTTTTCATTTTTGGAAATTTATTTTTTTTTGAGTTATATTAGGCTTTTATATAGTAGTTAAAACTGTGGTTTAATTTAAAGTGGTGCTTACACTTCCACCCTGTATATTAAATGGTTTTCATACAAAATTGTAGAGTGCCCGCGAGGTCCGGCGCCGCCCCCCGCGCCCCCTGCGCCGCCCGTGCCCGCCCGCGCCCCTCCGCCGCCTGCGCCACGTGAGTCACCTATAACATTATATTATTTATTCTATACATAAATTTGTTTTTGAAATACGAATATTTATGAAAATAACAAAATGAAATGGGTAATTTCTGTTGTACAGCATCTCGGGCGCCGCCGCCGCCGCCCGCGCGCGCCGTGCCGCCGCCGCCGCCGCCCGCCGCGCTCGCCGCGCCGCCCACGCCGCGCAACCCGCCGCCGCCGCGCCCCATGCAGCGTGAGATACTATCTATACATAAACGTAGCTGATTCTGGCTGTATATGGAAGATATAAATAAAAATATTAAATATTTCATTCTCTCGAGTAGGAACAGAGCCGTCGCGCTTACAGGCCTTGTTTTCGTGCCCCTACGCCATAAATGTCTCAAATATTAATTTAATATTTGAAGTGAAGATAAAATATAATAAGATGATATTTTTATATTTATATTATTTTTAATATATTAACATAATGTGTCCACAGCCCCGCCCGCAGCCGGTCCGCCGTGCGTGCCGCCGCCGCCGCCGCCCGCGGCCGCGCCGCCCCCGCCCCCGCCGCCCCTCGCGCCGCCCGCGCCCGCGCCGCCGCCGCCGCCGCCCGCGCCCGACCCGCGCGCCGCGCTCATGGAGAGCATCCGCAACGGGAACAAGACGCTCAAGGTCAGTGTTGCGGGACGCCCTCACCTTGGCTGTGGATGCGGCTGCAGGAGGAACTTACGACACAACATGAAGATTTTAGGGTTTTACGGATGCTCACGGTCATCCTGCGAACGCGCAAGCTCCATTCTTCATCTGAATATCCTTATTTTTGGTGTTACCTTTTGTAAACATATCTTTACAAATTTCTAGTACCCAAAGACTATTTTTATAATGATCATTCAATTTGTTTTGAAAAAGGTAAAGCACTTAAGCGGTTTTCAAAACACACTGGTATAGATCCTATATATTTTCCTTTCCTTTTATCCATATAAGTAACTTTCATGTGTACTATTCTTCTTATATTTAAATGGCATTATTTTCTGTAGTACTATTAAATTTCATAAATTGTTATGCCACATTAATTATTAATTATGTGAAAATCTTTATTTCTTATATTAAAATATTTTGGACCATTTCAGCATGTCGACGTGGGTTCAAAGAATTCGCTGAACGACGACAGTAGAAACAATTTACTAAGTGAAATACGACAAGGAATTAATTTAAGAGCTGTAAGTAAAGTTAATTATATTAATTACATAAAGAAATCTGACTAAACGCGACAGTTGTAGGCTTGACTCCTACTCGGGGGAGTACATTATATTCATGTCCCTCGTTCTGGCAATATCAAACGCGGCGTTGGCTTCCGCCACTCAACACACAATGTCTCGAAAGGTCTTAATTCTTAATTCAAACCAAACTCCCTCTGCCTCTCACTTTTTTTCGCCATTCCACATATAATAGAGAGCTATTATGAAGCTAAAATAAAAAAAATCTTTATTTTTCTACCGCTAATTATATTACAACTTATAATGTTTAATGAAGAAATGGAGATTTTACTATAATATTTTATTGTCTAATTTGATCTAATAAAAATTTTAGGTTTTCAGGATTTTTATACATATTAAATGAAACTGCTAAACCAAATTAATCGCGTATATTTAGTATATTTATATTATCTTTTGTAAGACCCGACCATTTCAACATTTTGCAGTAGTCCATTGGTCTACTCCTGAGTAACATCTATGTATAATACTAAATATACACGATTAATCCAATTTAAAGTTTAATTCAAATTTACCCCCCCAAAAAGAAAATAATTAATTTCTTTCAATTCCCTCCAGGTACGTCGTTCAAGCAGCTCAGCGGGAGACTCGGAAGATCTCTCGAACCGCGCCGCAGTGTGTGGCCTCGCGGGTGCACTCGCTAAAGCGCTGCAAGAGCGAGCACGAGCCATACAGTCCTCCTCCGAGTCTGATGATAGTGAAAACGAAGCTAGTGACTTTGAATGGGACGATTAAGTCACTAACATAGTCACTGATATAATGCTTGATATTGTTGTTTTGAAAGAAGTTAGGTGATAGTGACTGTAGCAGGATTTACTCATGACAATAGGAAGTGAACCTAGTGACCTTAAATGGGAGAGTCACTAACATGGTCACTAACATAGGAGTCACTAACACTGACTAATGAATACTACATACATATGAAAATATGAGTGTCGTTATGATACTATCACTGTTGTGGTAGATGGTGTATTTTTCTTGGTCATCTATTAATTTTGTTGTTTTTTTATATCACTATTAGGTATGGCAGTGTAACATACTGGCATTGTAATTGCATTTTTTTTTGTTTCATGAAAGTAAGAAAATGTTTTAAATTCTGCCTGCTATTCTATAGGAAAATATTTTGTTTCTTTCATTTAGAACTAAAATGTCGAAATTCTGTAACTTTTGCAATGATAGCTTGTGTCATGTCGAGTAAGAATGTGTATAGTTGACATTCAGGTATATTCCTTTTAAAAAGCGAGAGTGTGGGCGGTCTATAATATAACATTTGAAATAATTTTAAATTTTTATTTTTTTAGTATGTGCCATCACTGCCATAAACTCAACTGTCAAACAAACCGCCAGGTTCACGAGAAAAAAAATACTAATTAAATGTGCTTAGAGTTGAGCCTTGTTTTTTAACATGATAGTTATAACATCGTAATACTAACAGTCGTGGCGCAGTGGCACATTCTGGCTGCAAACACTACGGTTGTGGTTTCGATTCCAATCGGAAGAATAAATTATTTTCATTGTCCTACTCCGGTGACAAGACAGAGCTCAGCATCGAGTTTCACTACTTAACATGAAATGTCTCGAAAAATGGGTGGAAAGTGCGCCACAGAGTGTCTTGTCACTAGGTTCTATCAGCCTACTCTGCTATGTGCAGGATACAGCGTGAAGCCATAAAAAAGTAATATCTAAAAATAAATTTGATTAAAATATATATATATATATATATATATATATATATATATATATATATATATATATATATATATATATATATATATATATTATATATATATATATATATATATATATATATATATATATATATATATATATATATATATATATATATATATATATATATATATATATATAATTCATATATATATATATATATATATATATATGTATATATATACATATATATATAATATTTAACCAAATCACGAACAAAGCTCAAAATGAAAAAACAGACTTGTAGTATTTTTTATCAATTGACAACACAACTTAATTGTTTCTACTTTAAATGTATAAAACAGCAATATTATGGTCTTATTTAATAATAATAATTATTATTATTTTTTTGTTAAAAATAATTTTAAGTCATATAATAACTAGGTGATGTAACAAAAAGTTAGTGCCTGTAATAGTTTTTAACTTAACTTAGTATATATTATAGGTATCAGTATTTTTTTTAATCATACTACTTCTAATACTGTACTCTACTTTTCATGAACTAAATTCTCTTTGAATAGTTTTTGGTAGTATCTTTTTGTTTCTTTGCAAGAACAACATGTTGAGCTAAAATTTAAACATTTTGTTCATATAATGAAATATTTGTATGCTTATTATAGGCAATCAAATATGTAATTAATAATTATATCTGTATTGGCGATAGTTGTGGGTTCGATTCCCACTCGAAGATATTATTTTTATTTCAGTGCTCTGGTAACGAACGGAAGTGTCTTAACACTAGGTTCCCAGGTTCCCTCTGCATACATACTTATCAAAACAATGTTCTTGCAAAGTATACACTTATAGTCAAACAACATATTTATCCAGTAACGGTATTAAGTTTAAAATATTTACAACATTTATTGTAACTTCTGTATGTATTATTAAAATATTTTAAGTTGTAATTCACGCTATTAATTAATTATATTTTATTGTAATAATTATAATTTTTATTAGTTAAATTTTGTTAAGCGTTCTTAGTAAGTTGTATATGTGTATATATATATCTATAGTGTCAGTATAATGACTGAAGTTGAGAAGGTGTTCTCCTGCAAAAGTGGTCTAACTTAAAACTTGTGTAAATTTAGATTTTTTTTAATTGGTAGTGAGACGTGTATTCTATTTTTCTATGATGATTTCTCAATGATTTTGCTGAAAAATTCATAATTAATAATAAAATACTTTGTTTAGATATTGGGTCCACTTTGAAAATTTATATTAGTTATAAATTTGAAATGTATATTAGTTTTTTGTTGGAGAAATTAGTGCGCGTAATAATATACATATTTTTTTTATCTCTAGCGACCCGCACGCGGTCTCGCCTGCTTGAATTACACGATTATTTATTTACTAATCTGAATTACTTTCGTGTTTTTACTATAATATAATTTTAAAGACAATATGTATACATTGAAAACTAAAAATAATTACTTTTTAAGTTAGGCCACTTTAATTTGGAAAGGGCGAAATTATTCTAATGTGTCAATAAAAATGGTTATTGGAACTTGTAACTTAAGATCTTGGGATCGTTTTCATTTTTAATAAAATATTTTTTTAAGCAAGTATTATCTAAAATTAACACTTTAATATGTTCAGTTAATTAGTGAACGACTTAGTCGTGACAAAAATATGTTCTTCTTGATAGCTCAATCAGCTAAGAAATAAAAAAAACGTATTCAAATAACTTAAATAAAAGAAAAATATGTGGTTAAAACCCAGCACCACACTGTCTATCCATGATGGAAAAATATTTAAAAGTTAAGAAGTTGCTATATGACTTCAAATGGGACTTAAACCTAAAATCATCGCATTTTATGTAAAATTGTAAAAATTTTGTTTAATAAAAAGATATTAAATATATGTTAAGTCATTAAAAACTTTTTGTATTGACGTTTACGAATACAGTACGGTCGACGAATCGTGGCCTGAAGTTAGCTGTAGATAGAACGTCGATTTGATATGAGGACTATTCTTAATTTTATTAGTTTTAATTCCGAGTGAACAATGCGCAATAAATTTAGATGGGCAATAACTTCAAGGCGGCCACGACTTGTCGACCGTACTGTAAATTTTACAACGCAAATCTAAGGAATGTTAGATTATTTAAAAAATGTAGTTTGTGATGTAATTACAAATTTTCTAACTTGTTTAATATTTTAATAATCAGCACCTGTGTTTATTATGCACATATTTATTTATAGAATGTATTTTGTATTTAAATATTATGTTAGTCTCTAGTTATTAATTATCTAATGTATACTGTAAAGGGATGTCATTTTTTTTCTCTTGTTTCAATATTTTTAACTATTAATATTGTGCTTCTTGTCTTAAACTATTGTTTCGTTGCTTTGGTGGTGAATACAGTCAACCTGCGTATCACAAGTTTTAAAATGACGAAGAATTATAAAGTGTTGTAGCATTATAAAGTGGAAAGCTTATACAAAGAAAAAGATCATTTCTAAATTGTAAAAAAAAATGTAATTGTTTTTTGTTTCAATTATATTTTTTGTTGACAGTTTTCACCAACAAAGGAATATTTCTATTATTTTTTTCCTGGTTTATACCTAGTCGACCTATTATAGTTTCTTTGTATTCATAATATTCAACTACTTTTGTGCACAAATATACTTCAATCATTATTAAGGTCACTGGCAAGTTGCAGAATTTTCGTTATTTAAATGTCTTCTTCTAAATAAAGCAATGTAACTTACAAATTTTTATTTAAACTTTAATTAATATTCATTGGTTATTCAATCTTTAAGAACATTCCTTTTTCGTCGGCTCATCTTGTAATCGAAATAAGGTAAAGCATCTGTAAATGTGTTAAATTAAACCTATAGTGTTTATTGTAATACAGTGGAGACTCGATTATGCGGCCCCCGATTATCCGAATTTAGTACTCGAGAAACAAACAATCGAGTACATGTAAAGTAAATTTTTGAAAAAGTGAATAATAATATTAAAACGTTAAGTTTCACCACTGGCTGATAAAGTCCCGGATAGCCGGATCTGTCAGACTAGCGATACATAATAGCGATATCTAGTAGATACACATTTGGCACATGCATTTCATTTTTACATACTTCTTTGTAATTTAAAAATGTAACAAATCGTATGAATTATTACGAACTATTATCGTTCATTAATGAGAAAATTATTCTCGAAAAATACAATAGAGTCTGTAACTTTATTCGTAACCGGGAAACTGGCCCTTAATATTTAAAAAAATAAGTTTATATTACCAATACTATACTTACTTATATATTTTAGTATATATCTCTACTATCTTACTTAAATGCAATTGTTGAAATCTCTTCGTATATACGATCATTACTATATTTATTTATAATAACACTTAAAGTTTAGACACAACAATTAGTCCAGTTAATCGGGTTTCTACTGTTTAATTATTATTTTTTTTTCAGTAACTAAGTTATGTTTACTTATTTTAGGATCAGTTTTTTTTTCAAATGTTTATTCTTAGTTAATTGCAAAACTCAAATTCCAACTTTCCCAGACTAAAAATATAGTGTGAAAATTCTGCAATATGCAGTGGCAGTAATCGCTTTGCTCATATTTTTTTAATGCAATAATAAAATTTAAATTAAGCATTTAATTAAGCGTAAATTTAGAAAACACAAAGCTATTTTTATAATATTTAAAATAAAGTTTTGTATTGTTAATCTGTCGTGACTAACGGGAAACGTTATAGCCACCAATGAATACCACGTTAACTAAATAAATAATCATTAATTTCAAATAAAGGTGTTTTATTAACTTGACTTAAAAATAACTATATTTTCTTATCTTTTTTTATATTTGTCATTTTTGACACGTGAAGAAAGGATAAGAGAACCTAAGGGTACATCACTACTCTCTACTTTCGAGGCATTTTAGTTATGCCTATTTCGTTGCATTTCGTTGCACTTCTGTTAATCAGTGATCGAAATAGAAATAATTATTAAATATAAACATTAGACACTCCCAATATTATGAATTATAATTTATTTACGCCGTAAGCGGCGCCTTCGTGGCGCAACAGAGTATTAATTTCATTTTCTTGCTCCGGTAACAAAACTCCGGTTAAAGCGCAGCGTGACTGTAAAATCTGTTGTGACTGTAAAATCGACTGGTTGTGGGTTCGATCCCCACTCGAGGAGATGAATTTTTTACTTAAATGTATATTTCCATTTCTTCGCTCTAGTGTCGAGGCAGAGCGCGGCGTTGAGTTCAGCCACTGAACACACGGAAACGGAACACGTAATGCCACCAGAATTCGGCAGAAAGTGAGGAACGTATGTCTTAACACTAGGTTCCCTCTGCCTACCCTGCTGTGTGCGGGATACAGCGTGAAGCTGATTTGATTTAATATTAAAATATCGCATTCTAATCATTTCTTTTAACATATACATTCAAGGGTTCCTGGTAGAGATCTCTATTAGAGATAAGTTATCCGTTGTACACATTCTTTCTGTTATTATAGGTTTTCTGTACTTTATTTCTTGTGTGATACATAAATTAATGAAAAAAAAAACATAAATGCCCTTTACATTAAAAAAATAATAATTTGCTACTGCAACAGGTAAGTAAGTTTACAGTGAATAAATGAAACTGACAATAATTTACGCTTTAAGATTTAACGCCCATTTAGTAAGTGTCTCGCCATTTAAAATTGTTAATGCCTTCTAAACTTGTCCGCCTGTTTCCACTATTTTTACCGACTAGACCTGCTAGAAGTTTTCTTCTTTGCTAAGAAGGAAACTCGTAAGACTATATGTAAGATATAAAGTAATAAACTTATTTTATAACAATGTAAGCTAAAGGCTGGGATTTTTTTAATAATGTAAAATATAAAATTACATAGACACAGAAAGACATTAATATGTTTTTTACTTTCCACCGTATTCTGGAGGCCTTGCGTGTTGAATGGCGGAATTCAAGGACGTGCTTTGCCTCGTTACCAGAGCGAGGAAATGAAAATATAATGGGATTTTTTTTCCTCAAGTGGGCATCGAACCCACATCCGGTATCCATATTTATCTATTTAAAGTTGCACACTTGTGCCTTTGCGCGACTGGATTATTATTTATATTAATATTTACGAACAAAGGAAATCGCGCCCTCTTGAATGATAACATCGAACACGAAAAAATGTAGTTGCAGCTAATTTAAAATGTAACTTGATTATAAAAAAAAAATTATATGTATAAAATCATGTTTTCTTATAATTACTTTTAATTCGGAACGTTTTTATTTAGAGTTATTCAATATACGAGTTCAATATTACCTTCTACGTTCCATTGATTTTTATGTGTCACGCTGTATCCCGCACACTGCAGGGTAGGCAGAGGGAACCTAGTGTTAAGACACTCCGTTCCCCACTTTCTGCCGAGTTCTGGAGGCATTGCGTGTTGAGTGGCAAAACTCAACGCCGCGATTGTCCTCGAAACCAGAGCGAAGAAATGGAAATATAAATTTAAGTAAATATGTCATCTCCTCGACTGGGCATCGAACCCACAACCAGTCGCTTTTACAGTCACACTTTGTGTCACTTCTATTATATTCTCAACACTATTTAGCACAAAACGATCGCAGGTTCAAATTCCGTCAAAAATAAAACCAACATTTCTTTCTAGACTTCCATTTATTTTAAAATTTTGAAAATTACTAAAGTACAGGTTTTAAAAGAATAATTTTATTAAAAAAAAAACAAGAAATAAATTTCCTTATCACAACGGTCATACGTTTGGTTAACCAAAATCAAAAACATACATAAAAATACAATTAAGTAAATGCAATATTACAAAATAGCAAATAATACATGTCTACAAAAATAGCTTTGAAAAGCTGTTTTGGTAATTTTAACTGATTTATACAATTTTAAAGTGTTGAATATAAAAACCACTTAAAACCGTACCAGGTCATGCTTTTTCTCATATTGATATATATAATAAGAATTCTATTTGATTTTGGCCTCGGATATCCTTGGGATATGTCATAATATCAAGTTAAGAGTTTTTTCTTCTTTTTTTTTTACTTATTGAGGAGTTATCTAAAAATATGTTCCATATAATAAAACTGTTATAAAATCTGTTAAGATCACAGCTTTGAAAAGCGAAAAAACTGAATTCACATTTTGTAAGGAAATTCCAACATTCTAGATATTTTTTTTCGTTTTCAGCAAATCAAAGTAATATGTACTTTGTCATAAATTAAAATTATTCAAATATTTTTTTGGTAATAGAACTGTGTAATCTATTAATTATAGTGGAAGTTTATATTTATAAGACATGATTTCCTATCAACTACAACTAGAACCATTAATATTAATATTGTATAATTTAACGTTAATATTTTAACGTTAATTAAATTTTTCAACTTCTTTGTCATTCAGGTAAGTTTCCATCACTTATCACAAATAATACATGTAATTCCACAAAATTGGAATAAAATGCTTAGTGCATTCATTTTGAGGCTGTCATCTATTTAAAATATTTATAAAAAATGTTAACACAGCATCCTATCTTATCTTTCTTAAATTATCTAACCTAATCATATCAAAGAAATCCATTGTTCAATCTTCTATCGTTATAACACTTGCAGTATCCTTAAAGCCTATAGAATCTTCGTCGTCTGTCAAAATTACAACATTGCCGCTCACGCTTGGACTATCATTATCAATTATTTTATCATCTTTCTTCTTATATAGAGAAAGAACATCTGAAATAATAGGCGTGTGTACCATTTCATGTACTTGCCCTTCGTCTATATCAATTGAATTCTGACTATCCTCATCTTGAGAAAATATTTCCACTTTACTTATATTATTTTTTTCTTCTCTTACAACTACGTTTTCTTCTTCAGTTTCTGTTTCTTCATGCCCGTAATACTTCTCATCGTCCTTCACGTCTTTTGGTACATAAGTATTTATGAGTTGTGGTAAATTTGCGTCTGATGTGAAAACTTTACTGGGATCCGAGTCTTCTCTATCGCATTGATGTTGGGAGAACACTTTGAACGAGGTGAAATATTTATAGCACTGGTGGCACTGATTTTGTAAATGAGCTCGATAGTGGTTATGCAGGTTGGGGAAGTTGTCGTTGCAAACGACACACGTCTCGGGCATGACGGTGGCTCTGTAATGCATTTTTTTCGACGACTTGTGCACTAGTTTCATATGTTTAATGAACGGACCGTATTTAACAAATTGCTCCCCGCATTTACGACATTTAATAGGCTTTTTGTTATATTTTCTACTTCTGTGAGAGAAAGCGTGTATATTAAATGCGTCCATTGTTTTGAACTTTAGGAAACAGAACCGACACGATATGGACCCTGAACCTCGATGGATTTGATCGTGTTTCTTTTTAGAATTCTTCTTAGTGACCGGTTTGAAACAGAAACTACACTCCTCGTAAACTTGTCGAAGTCCATCATTATTAGATTCGGTGACTTCTTCATCACTTTCTATCGCACATAAATGATTATCAAGGTCCAAACGCGAATAGAAATATTCTCCACATTTCTTACACCTGTTCTCCTCGTGGTAAGCCAAATGCTTGTGAAGATTGAAGAAGGTTTTATGACATATGTTACACTTTTCTTCAATCGACTCTTTGGGTAGTACCACCCATTCTTTATCATCCCCGTGAACGTCTCTCATGTGGTAGATCATTTCTCTGAACGCTACGAACTTCTCGTCACAATGTTCACACTTTGTCGGCTCATCTACATTCAATTGTGCAAAATGATGGTTCTTATGCTTTCTGTATAGCGTCATTGTATTAAACTTCCTATTGCAGTATATGCAACCGAAGTACCCGATAGTGCGGTGGTAGATCTTATGATTACCTAACGCATACTCATTTTCAAAAACTCTAAAGCAATAGTCACACGTTAGTTCCTTTTTGCTTTCGGAAACTTCTTTAAACACTTTTATTCCGTGTTGCGTTCGCAAGTGGCAGTCCAATTTGACTTGTAAATGGAATGCTTTGTAACAAATATGGCACTTTACTTTTCTTGGATGTATTTCTGTATCACCAATGAGTTTCTTTTTATCACAGCTGAACGCCAAATGTCCTTCGAGGAAGCGTAAGGAGCTGAAGTAATCGAAGCAATAGTTGCATCTTAGCGAATTGTGGTAATCTATGTGTCTCTCGAAGTTTCCTTTAGTGGCCAATATTTTGTAGCAAATGGAACACTGCAGTTCCTTTAAAGGTCCGTCCAGCGCTTGAACCCCACGTTCTGCTATCCATGTTTCATTAATCCCGTGAGCATCTCTTAAGTGATAATGAAGATCGTAGCCCCTCATAAACTTCTCTTCACACTGAGGACATTTCAAGGGGTCGTCGATATATTTCTGTGTCAGATGACTCTTTATGTGCACCCTATGGTTTTTGAGGGAGATGGTCTTTTTCCCACAGAATTTGCATTTGAAGAATTCCGGCTTTCTCAGATGAGCTTCTTCATGGAACTGCAATCTTTTTTCATCTAAGAACACTTTCGCGCACAATTTGCAGGAGTAATATCGAGGCGCCGGCGCGTCCGGATCCTCTTTAATCATTTTACTTTCAGGATGAGTCCGACGTAAATGGCGAATAAGCTTTACCACGTCTGGATAAAAGCGGGCACAAATCGGACATTTCACTTTATTCTTCCTTAACTTCTCTATCCTCTTTTTATGTGATTGATGATCAAAATTGTGCCCTTTAACGTGTCTTTTAAAGTAATCTTCCACAATGTAACCTTTTCCACATATGTGACATTTAAAAGGTCCATTATCATCTTCAAAATGGGTCCGAGTGTGTAGTTCCAATCTTCTTTTGTTAGTAAACTGCAAATTGCATATATCACACGCATGCCTCGCGCCGTACAACGAAGTTTTAGACTTATGCCAAATTATGTGATGCTTTAATGAGTTTTCTGAATCACATACTTTTCCACAATGGTGACAAGTATGGGTTCCGTCAAATTTATCTTTGTCCACTGAATTAGGCAGTACCGAGCCAACTATAGTATTGTTGACACTCTCGCCTCGTTTATAATGGATGGCCATGTGGGAAAGGTAGACTTTTCTGTACTGGAACACTTTCTTGCATATGGAGCACTCATAGTCCTTGTTCTGGAATCGTGTTTGCTTGTGGTAGTTCATATGAGCCTGGGCGGCGCGCAGGTGCTTGCTCTTCCTGTTACAGATCGAGCAAGTCAGATATTTGGGATCGAGGTTTGTATCGTTGTAGTGTTCACGCATGTGCGCCTTGTAGTGACACTGAAATCGGAAGTTCTGGAACAAAAGAAAATAAAAGTAATGTTAACCTATATATTAAACTATATATTTTATAATATTCGGGCAGATAAGTACTAGTTTTGACACGCTCCATTCTTCACTTTTAACAAGTTTTTTCAATTCTTAATATTCGTAGCATTTGCTACCAAAAATTCGACCTAACTTTACGTAAATAAGTAAATATAATTACCTCTTGACAAACAAAACACTGCAGCTTTTTCTCCATACTTTTGCCAACATGGTTGTGCCAATTGACATGTCGCTTCAACGATATTAGCGTCGGCAACTGTTTACTGCATATAGTGCAAGTAAAACCACTCAGATTGACCAAGGGAGTGCCATTACCGGCGGAATCCTCTAAGCCGTTGTGACTCTGGACAAAGTCCAGGGGTTCCGCCTTCGTCACAACGACTTCACAAAAATCCGCCAAATCGGACGCAACCGTTATAGGCGGTTGTTTTAAACGATGCACAAATTTTATATGATTGGCCAATGCGCTACAACTCTTGAACTGCTGGCTGCATTCTATACACGTGTATTGATTCCTCGGCTTTATATTCACACTTATATGCGTCTGGTTGTGTTCGTTGATGGCACTCACTTTCATTTCTATGTCGCATATGAGACAGCGTACAGAACAATCTTTTAGATTAATTTTGGCTCTTTTTGTACCAGACGTCATGTTATGTTTTGTACGTTTGTGATGCAGAAGCAACCGTTTGTAGGAGAACTGCTTCTCACATATATCGCATGTATTATCATCCTCGCCGTCATCTTGACTAGATTCAGAATCGTAATTGTTATATCTATCATTAGGCGTGGTTTCGTTTAGCAGATCCGTCGAAGTGTCTGGCACTTCTTTTTTAATATTTTCCTCTGTGTGTTTTATTTCATGGGTCAATAGAGATTTTCTGTATTTAAAGGATTTGTCACAAAATTTACATTTAAGTGGTCCACTCGATATATTAGTACTGTACTCTGAATGTATTGATGCCGAGTCCTCCATTGTACTTGCTCTAAAAAAGTTTAATCACTTAATAATTATCTTACTTTAAAAATTATATGCATAAAAATGTCACATTAGTTACAGCAATTAAATTCAAGGACCAGATCAAAGTTTTCAAAATTATCGTTTTTTTTTCGGATTTGTTTATCCTGAATAGAATAACTGCTGAATATTCGAAATATTCATAAAGAAAATAAAAGCACCTCACCGCAATAAAGCACGTATCTATCAAATCAAATACATATTTTTGCAACTATTATTATTTAACTCATAAAAAATTTATATGGTTTAGCTAAAAGTTTATTGTTAGGCGGAAAAAAATCTAATGAAAAAGTAATTAAAATAAATTCCAACCTGGATTCTTCATCACCGCCGTCATCCGCTTCATCCATGTTGGACATGTGAGCCGCTAGATGTGTAATTAAAGAATCTTGACTCGGCAGTTTCTTGTTACACATGCGACATTGAAAACTTTTCACAGGCTCCGGAGTCGTTTTACTCGAGCTAACAGGAAAAAAATGTGCTTTCAAATGTAAGAAGTAACAACCTTTTTTAGTTATCACTTTATTACATACTGGACACTCGAAGGTGACGGTGTCTGTTTTTTGGGCACAAACGTTGAAATGCGCGCTGTGAATATAATAATCTTCGAAAGCCTCCCCGCAATAGAAGCATGGAACGCAAATTTTTCCATTTTCGTTTTTAACCGACGTATCTTCCTTCTTAAGAACTGCCGCGTGAACTACCTTCATGTGTTTTTCCAAATTTTCAATTGTCTTAAATTTCGTCGAGCACATTGGGCAATCTATTTTGATAGACTGTTGGACAGCGTCAATCGGTTCTAACGACACCATAAGCTCCTTTCTGGGCGATTTGGGACAAATCTCGTGGTGGCGTTTAAGCATTATCTTCAATTTAAACTCTTTTCCACATTTGTCACAGCTAAGTTTATCCTCTGAGTCATTAGCATCTTGGATCTCCTTGGGTTGTTCTACTAGGACAGCTTTTTGGGCATTTCTCCGCCTGTGACTCTTTTTGTGAGCAACCACACTGAGGGCAGATTTAAATGCTTTTCCACATTCATCGCACTTATGCAGTAATGGCTCATCAGAATCAGTTCCTCCTGAATATACCGATCCACTGTTGTGGTCTTCAAATTCAGAATCTGAATTTGTGGAAAATCTTATTTTCTTCTGTGAGAGACGTAATTCATCAACACGTTTCGAGCTTCCTGGTTGATACTCATTACGACTGCCTACTGACACATTGTCTATACTATCCCTGCTTCTTTTACGTGTCTTGGGTAAGGGTGTGAATTTACCCTCGAAAGATGGAGAGGGTTTTGATTGTTCTTCACTACTTTGCCTAGTCGGAGTAGATGCAGTAAAGCCTGTTGATAAATATTTTAATACTAATAGTAAAAATATACTTGTAATATTAAGTAAATATTAAAAGTCCTAAACCCACCTGGAGGTGGAATATAGTTTCGCCTCAGTTCTTGATCAGATCGTTCACATTGCTGTTTAAATATATGGGCACTGCTGAGTTTCTGGATACATTCACTACAAATTTTATCTGGAAGTCCATCACCTTCACATATCTATTTTTAAAAAAGTAAAATAGTTTGTATACATATATATTGATAGAAATATTGTTTTGACTATTAACAAAGATTTTGCATTATTATAAAAATTTTTACATTTCAAGCAAATGGGAGAACCATTCGTTAAGTAATATGCTTATCTAAATTCTTGTTCAGTTCAAAATAAAAATACTTTATTAATATTAATTATTTTATTGATTCCTAATTATACATGCAACCTTATGATTTATTTAATTTTATAATAATGTGGTCCAATTTAAGAACTTTAAACATATCTTCAGATGCAGCAGAGGATTCAAAAACAGATAAAATAAGAATTTTTGAAATATTTATTTTTAACTGATGACTAACATCTTAATGACAATGTAAGGTTTCAAGCAACATAATGTTATTTCGCATTTATATTTCTTCTTTTTTTTAATATATAAAGAAAAGCTGGTGATGTGAAGTATACATTAGTATTACAACAACATAACATAATAAGAGAAATGAAAACATTTAAAACAAAAATCAAGAAAGATTATCCTAATTTGAATTTTAGATTTAATCTATATAAAAATGAAAACAATCAAAAGTGAAAACAAATTAAAATATGAATTTTAATTCAAATGTTTAGTTTAAAGCAATGATATTACCAAAAACTGTTTACTTTATTAATATGATCCATATCTTAATAATTAAAGTGAATTACAAGTTAAAGTTGTATTTGATGGGAAACTTAAAGAAAGATAATTATATATTTTAGTATAAAATGTTTTATTATATGTGAAATATCTTAGTAATCCCATAAAAGTTTGGATATATCTAGAGATAGTAAAAATAGACACAACTCTGGGATATATGATTTTTATTCTTAAAAATTGTTGAAAACACGAATTTTTTCTTAATAATAGTAAATATATGTTCAGTGAGAGCAAACAGTAGTTAAAAGACGAAACACATAATTAAAATATCACAGTAGACGCAAATGTAAAATATGTAAAATTTGGTAAAAGTGATAAAAATAAACTTTCCGATTAAAAATTAAACAATACTGATGTTGATAAATATGATAATAGTAAAAACAGTGAGAGACTAAATCCCTTAGTAATAAAAACCGAATCAGCAATCTACATTAAAAATGATTCCCGTTTTCAAGTAGCAATAGCGCTAGTTTTTAGAATAATTAATTTAATCGCATACCTTTACTCGGGCACATTCCATAACCATTTCAGCGAGCTGTAAGTTGTTGTCCACCGTGAAGATGGAATAAAAGTCGCCGAGTTTGAGGCAAAGCCTACACTTTCCAAGTTTGAGAGCCATATTGATTTGTTCACATAAACCTTCATTTCACTTCATGATCACTTCTAGCTAAGGACGATGTACTTTAGAATCATTAACATCGTGTCTTAGAACGTTTTAATCAAATATACAATATTCTACATCGTTATTGTGGAAATAATCATTTACATTAAATTTTTCACATGAATCAAAATGGTACCTATGAACCGGCGTTCTCCATTAGCGAAGTGATGAAAGGAGCACCATTTCGATGTTGCTAGAACTTAATTAGGAGTTAGGTATTTTTGTATCTTATTAAATATCAATATTTTATGATCTTTAAATGTTATTTCCACAATATTATATATATTAAACATATTTTAAGCTTTAAAAGTTATATTAAATATTAACACCTATAACATTTTTTAGTTAGCCCATACGTATTTGACATTTGAATTTCATTATTGACATGACCAAAAGTTTGTTTATTGACAATTGATTTTGATAATAGTGTATTTTGATTGTTGATAACAACGCTAACCTACGATCCAAATTATCGAAACAATTCAAGTGCATTATGTTTTGAAGCATACACATTATCAACCTCCATTAATATTGTATATTAAAAATGTACATAGTTGCGGGCGCCAATTTATTTGGACAGTGGTTCCCGTGTTCACAAGACATCAGTGTTTTTGAGAAATTTGAAAGTTTGAACGTTGAGAACGATACTAATATTGACTTAAAACAGGCTAAACTTATAACTTGCTGCTGGGCATATAACATTTTCCTAATTAACGATATTTTTTACGTTGCCGGAGCTTGGCGTGGGAAAGACAATCAACTTGTTAGAGTACCGGCATTCAACGAATGTAAGCAAGATTTCAAAAATACAAACTTTTTGATTGCTGGTAATGATTACATGTTAGTTTATGTAGAGAAAATAACACGATCACTGTGGTTTTATGATTTGGAACTAGACGAATTTAAAAAAGTTAATATTGTAGAGGAGCCTATAAAAGAGAATACTGCAAAAAAGTTGAAAGCAACTGACGATATTATCAAAGTAGCAGTAACGAATAATACTTTTATCTATTTATCATCAGACAGCAATGTATACATAGGAAAAATGCCTACTTATGTAGATACTAAACATTGTATAGGAAAAGTATGTGATGTTGAATGTGGTTATGAACACTATATGCTACTTACGAATGAAGGCAGGGTATATACATGGGGGAATGGAAGGTACATAAATAAACTATAATTCTTTATAACAGTAAAAGATTAAGGAGAACAGTTATTTATTTAATCATTTATATATATTTTGCAGGCGATTACAACTTGGTCATGGAGATTTAACAAATCTGGATGAACCAACAGAAGTTGAGGCCTTGTCTGGTATAAAAATTGTTAAAATCAAAGCAGGAGGTTGGCATTCTTTAGCTTTAAGTGAATATGGAGATCTTTATGCTTGGGGCTGGAATGATACAGGCCAGCTAGGCATGAATTTCAATAAAATTTGTGAAGAAGACAAAGCTCAAAAAAATTATACAATACCAACATTAGTTGATGTTTATGATGAAAATGATACAGAGATAGAAATTAATATAATAGATATAACTGCAGGATCAAGACATTCAGCTTTGCTATTAGAAGATAATACTGTTTGGACAACTGGTTGTAATAAATATGGGCAATTAGGATTTTGCCCTAAGGATTTTGAAAAATTAGACTATTTTAAAAAAGCTTTTTCAAATCCTCACATTAAAGGTCTGTCTGCTGGTCCTTGGAATACTGTTGTTGAAGTCAAAGAATAATACTTTTGATGTTAGTGAAAAAAAAAATAGTAAAGAGCAAAAACACAGGGATTAATATTTGTCATCAGCTCATTTAAATGAAGACATGAGTGGATGATAGTGCTATGAGCATACAAACAATTAAGTTTAAGACCATAGAACAATCAATTTTGTGGCTGTTTCAGAACTTTACTACTTGATGAAGGTGTCATGTACACAATTTTTTTAAATGTTTTCAAATTTTCAAAGCTTTGAACTACATTTTCTCTAAATTAGAATTTTGCGACATATTACCTTCATCCACTCATGTCTTAAATTAACTAATGTAGTCATACATTGACTTGTATTATCATAATATTATATTAATATTGTGTTGTAATTATTAGAAATGTTTTCAATGAAGTAATTTAATTTTAAGTTTATCTTAAATATTAAGTTATAGAATTTTATTATTTAAATGAGATAAATTATTGATATTAATATGTAGAAATTTATTTGTTATCTATTAGTAAACTATAAAATTTATTTTGTTAGTGTATATATTCTACAAAGAGTATATCAGCGTCTGTACCTACACTGCATTGTGTAAGGCCAAATGCGCAACTGTGCTGACGTTTCGCTGTCTCATCAGTGCAGCTAAGTCACTGTTAACCGTGTTACCGCCAGTAATATGCCTTTCCGCATCCATGTTGTATCTTCCATCTCTACTGAACATACTTCCCAAATATACCAGTTCATTTACTTGTTCTAATATGTTACCTGAGGTCAGATGTGGCGCAGGAGCACAAGCATGCGACTGTAAAATCAACTGGTTGTGGGTTCGATCCCCACTCGAGGAAAAAAAATTGCTATTTACATTAATATTTTCATTTCTTTGCTCCTGTGTCTAGTCAAAGCGCGGCGTAGAGTTCTGACACTCAACATGCAATTCCTCCAGAACTTTACGGAAAGTGGGATACGGAGTATCTTAACGCTAGGTTCCCTCTGTGCGGGATACAGCGTGAAGCTGATGTAATATTGATTCTAATATTTTAACATATACACTGCATTTCGTCTTTTTTTTTCATTTCTTTCAAATACCAAAACTTTGTATTAAGTGGTGACCAATGCCTGCATCTCGCATTTTGATGATGCAATGAGCACTGCATCATCAGCGTAAAGCAGGCAATTAACATTTAAGTGACCTACATTCATTCCCATTTTTTTGACTTTGTTTCACTTCTTGGAGACAGCTATCCAAATACGAATTGATCGTCCAAGCCCACATGGCGCACCCTTGTTTAACACTCGATTGGATGTCAAACCAGGGCAACATGCCAGCTCCTACTCGCACACAGGTTGTGTGATCTCTGTAAAGAGACTACAACCTGCAGCAATGGTCCGCTCACTTTGTACCGGGGCAGTATCTCCCATATTTTCGCTCTTACAACTCTGTCGGACGCCTTTTCCAAGTCCACAAAAGCACTAGTGTTACACATTTTGCTATTTCTTCATTCTGCCCCATTTCAAGACAATATGTTCAGTTGCAAACAGTCAGAAAAGCCTTCCAGGGCAGTGGTCCTACTCTTAACCGTCACATTTACAGTCAGACATATGCGTTCCCACTATACCACCATACTTTGTGTTATTTTTTTATAAAAAGCAAATAAATCAGCTTCACGCTGTATCCCGCACTCAGCAGGGAAGGCAGAGGGAACTTAGTGTTATGACACTTCGTTCCCTACTTTCTACCGAATTCTAGAGACATTACGTGATGAGTGGCGGAACTCAACGACGCGCTTTGCCTTGAGCGAAGAAATAAGTGCAAATAAATATTTCATTCGCTCGATTGGGGATCGAACCCACAACCAGTCGCATTTACAGTCACACTTTGTTCCCCTTTTTATGACTTTCAGTTACAAAATATGTGCTTGGGAGCGTGCTTGTTTTAATGTTGTTCGACAAAATGACTTATTTGATGGACAATGACTTATTTGTACTATCTTAAGTTTTTTTTTAACTTCACGCTAACTAGTGTTAATACACTACTTTCTCATTAAAATAATTTCATACCCCACTTTTCGCCAAATTCTCGAGGCATTGAGTGTTGAGTGATGGAGCTTAACGCTGCACTTGCTCGTTACCAGAACGCGGAAAATAAAAAAAAAACAATATAATTTCTCCAACTGATCCAATATATTACTTGGAGAATACATTTAATAATTAAAGTTGTAACTACATTTATATGGTAGACAGGTTAGTCAGAACCAATGGACAATATCCAAATATATTTTTATTTCTACTACACCCTGTATCCCGCATACAGCAGGGTAGGCAGAGAAAACATAGTGATAAGACACTCTTCTTCTTCATTTTCTTTTTTTTGTTCTTCATTTTCAACCGAATTCTGGAGGCATTGCGTGTTGAGTACCTATCCTACGGTACCTATACTATCCTACGGTAATATTTTTTTGTTATCTATATTTTTGTTTTTGTTATGGATCTTGTCACTGTCAAAATATATTGATGTTGATTCCTTGCATGCATTTGTACTTTTATCATTTATGAATTGTGTATATAAAGTCGATATTTAAAGTAAAAATAACACAAATAAAAGGGTTAATTAAATCTTTTACAAAGTATTTTGACATTGCACAGTAAAATGTCTGAAACGGCAAGAGAATATATATCATATGCACGGCAGCTATCGACGAATGGGTGTTACAGCAAATCCCTTGATTTATATTTCATGGCTTTTGAAAGGAGCCCCCAATTAAAAACAGCATATGAACCTGAATTCAGGGCTATTATGATGAAGCTAAATGAAATTCTGGCAGCTTCCAATAAAATTGAGGATATATTCGCTATTTTCACTAGGGCTATTAATATTTTTCCCGGAAATATTTATTTGTTAAATGAAATTGGTAAATATCTTTACAAATTTGGTTTTCACGAAGAAGCGTGGAGTCAATTTCAAAAGGCATTAGTGATCGACGCTGGATACGTAACTGCTGAACGAAATTTGAATTCATTGAAAAACTTGATGGTAGAGAGATGGCATTTTCGAATGATAAATGATAAAATACGGAACGACAGTTATCGAGCAGCCATTCATGAGAAAGTAATACCCAAGAAAACAAGTGTGTTGGACCTTGGTACTGGCACTGGATTGCTAGCAATGTATGCCACAGAGCGTAACCCAACAGCCCTCGCAGCATGTGACAGCTCAGAAGTAATGGTGCAACTTGCAGACTGCATATTAGAAGAAAATAGGTTATTGATGGCAGTTGTAGTTATTAATAAATTGTCTACTGCTATGAACCATTTAGATATGGGAGGAAAAAAGTCCTTGTTAATAACAGAATTATTTGATGCAGGATTATTTGGAGAACATGTATTGTCTTCACTGTCTCATGCTTGGGAGAATTTATTGACAGAGGGTGCTGAAGTTGTACCAGGAAAAGCTGAATTTTTCGTAATGGGTGCCAATTCTGATATTCTCAATTCTAAATATCAGCTATGTCCTAAAATAAAAACTCTTTTAGAGATCTCATATTTAAATGTTCATGTCAACAGTAAAGAAGAATCTTATGATTGTGAAGATGTCCACCTCTACAAGGATATCAAGTATTTAACTACTCCTGCATCAGTTATTAAAGTTGATCTCAATAATATTAATGATATACATGATAAACTTAGTAGAACAGAGCCATATGTGGTAGAATTGAAAGTAAATGAGAAAGGAGAAATTAACACATTTATTGGATGGTTTAATTTATCATTGACTGAAAATATTTCAATAACTACAGACCCCAGGGATAAAAACAGGGCTAATGCATGGCAACAAGCAGTTTTCTATGATAGTTTACCAAAAACATATGAGGAGAATGATACAATAAATGCTAATTTTGTTCTTCAGTGTGAAAGGTTGATCATGAAACCCAATGGCAACGCTGACATGAGAATAACTCCAGAAATGTTAAGATTTTTAAATGACACTACATATATAGAAACAATTAAGAAATGCATTGGTATGGCTTGTGTATATTTAGGGCAGATAGCAGAGATGTCTGATATTAACATAGTAGATCTGTGCCCTTTCCCTATCTTTGGAGTGCTGATGCTCAAAAGAGGGGTCCAGTCTTTAATTTGCTGTGCCAAAGATGAACCAGACCAGCTGTTTATTGAAGAAATTATTAGAGTGAATAACATTCCTGTAGAAAAAGTGACATATTTAATGCGCAACTCTTGGACACATGAAGTCTTCAAAGATGACAAATTTCATGCCATTTTCTGCCATCCTTTTGATATAAGTGGAGATATAGATTTAAGGCATAAAGACATTGCTGTTAATTTAAGAAATAACAATCTAATACAGGGTGGATTGTTTATGCCAGCCACTGTGACATTGATGGGTGAAGTGGTCAGCAGTAACTGGATAGACATCACTAACAGGGTGCACGATTCAAATGTTGGATATAAAATGTCAATGCATGTAAACAAATACCAGGTTTCACAAATTTTTGGTGTAGATTATACTCATTTGGATTATGTACCTTTAACAGACCCTATCAATTTGGGAAATTGCTGTCAGCTAACATCAGATGTTATTAATGTTGTAATAAGCAATGACGGAGATGCCAATGCCATAATATGTTGGTATACTATAGAATTGATGGAAAATTTAGCTGAAATTAACACAAAAAGACCACAAAGTTTCATAGATGGCATTGCATTCCTGGCAAATCCTATCATTCCCATGTCTAGAGGCAATATTGCGAATGTTCTATGTTGTGTAGATTCAGATGGTTCTTTTAAATTGATCGTTGATATTGAGAATATTTAAATACAATTTGATGTCCAAGTAATCTATCTAAAAATATTTGTCTAGTCAATGCTGTTGATTTAATGATTTAAGTTCAGTGTATGGAGGGGTTTATTTATTTTGCTAATTGATATTTTCGTCCCAGTTATTTATGTATATATAGATTTTATAAAAAATTGTACATTTTATTTCATTTAAGGACTACCATTTTGTTGAATATTTGGAAAATTATGCTGTTGCAGTGTTGTAATTTTATCTGTCTATTAGCACCAAATATTTACTAACGACATGTTCAGTAAAAGAATAATTATGTACAGGGAGTGTTAGTTAAAAGGTATAAGTCTCTTTATTTAATCTCATAAGGTGAAACCTAAAATGTGAAGGAGCTTGAAGCTCAAATAAATATGAATTATTGACATTTAGGTAAATATTTAAAGAAATATGTATCTGCTCAAAATGTAGGTAGTTTTTATTTTATAATGTTTGAATGCACTACTATTAGTTTAAATAATGGTAAAAATTTTAAGTGCCAATTTGAATTGCCATTTAAAAATCTGAATTGATGTAAGAATTGGTATTTTGTCAAAAATAAAACCTATTTTGGAAATGTTTACAAATTATAGATATGTATTTGGCAATGAATGAATCTTATGGGATTAAATCTCTTTAAAAAATCAATAAACTGTCTATAATAATAGTTTTAACAAAACCATTCTGACCTGGGCTCCCTATTAATAAACAACTCTCAAGTTTGAGATCGATCTTGAGAGCGATTTATTAATATGGGCTTTAGTGATCTGACCTGTCTCAAACTTTTTATAAATATTCTATTTACTGCTAAAATGCTAATAAGTTTGTAATTTAAGTTGCACAGATACAACTATGTATCCTATATCTTTATTTCTTTTGTAAGTTCAAATAGATATATTTTACCTATTTTAGATATACTGTAGCATTCTAAGATTTTGTAAACATTTTACTCTTTTAGGAATAAAATTTTCGTGATCTCATTACATTACCGTCTCACAGTGGGACACATTCTGACTGTAAACGCGATCTTTGTGGGTTCGATCACCACTCGGGTGAATTATTATTTTTTAAATCCCTCGCTTTGGCAAGACAAAGTACGGCGTTGAGTTCCGTCAGTCAACACTCCAATATCTCGAATACGGACAGAAAATGTCTAACTGAAATCAAATCTTGACATCAATTTCTCGCTACATATGGGATACAGCATGACGTTGAAAAAAACTTTTTCGAAAATTTAACGTCATATTCATATGTATGCATGATTTAAAAGCATATAACATTAAGTAGAATTAGATAATTATAAAAAAAGAAGGTAACAGGGCTGACATCACAAAATGGTTAATATTGGAACAAGTTAATCTTTTTGTTCATTCGTAGTAATTGGAAATTCATTGTAAAATTACGTCGACGAGCAATGGCCTACCTGAAGTTAGTCTTTGTAAACTTTAGTACATTGTTCATTCGGGAAGAAAGTAATCAGAAGAAAAATCCTAACTACGGCTAACTTCATAGCGGCCACAACTCATCGACCAAACTGTATTGATGTAGACGTAGAAGTAGAGCTGTTGATTCCATGTTAATATTAGAGGTTCTCGGTGTAACAAGTGAATTGCATTTAATCATACTCCAGTGTCTGTTTGTTTCTTAAAATTTTATTAAAGGTGTCTTGAAAATGGCATGTTTTTTCTTATTTAATTTCGCCTTGCCCAATTATACAGGTGGAAGCGTCAGCGCTCTTTTCACGGGAACAGGATATAGGTTAAAATATTTCTAACTTATTCCTAAAGAAATTAATCAAGATACTTCAACAGTTTAGATGTAGGATTTTTTTGTCACGATGTTAATCCATACCTGTATTTCGTGTGACGCACTTACGCATAGATACCAATAACGTAAACACATACTACTAAGCGTTGTCAATTGCCGCTTTTCATTCTCAAAAACATACCATAACGAGAAGGGATATCTCTCGTTCTATTTTACGCAATTACCTATTTTCTATAATAAACCTAAACAACATTCAAATTCACCGTCCGGTGTTGTCTGTGTGCGTAATTTGATTTAGTTAACACTTTAGAATTTTTGGAAAAATCTGTTTTGTTTTAATTGCATTAGGCTTTTATAGAGTAGTTAAAACTGTGCTTTCATTTAAAGTGGTGGCAGCTTGCAGCTGACTCAGATAACTCAATTAGCATCTTACTCACATTAAGTGACTGTAAAGTATAATTCGACAGGTTCATTTCACATACAAAAGACATAATTATTTGTTAAATATGTTACTTTAAAAGGACTTAATAAAAAAAAACGAAAATAAAAATAACAATTTTATAAAAAAATACAAATATTTTTTAATAATAAATTTATTTAAATCATTTCAATGAATACCATCATTTTTTGTATTTTATAACGTATATTTAATATAGACATCACATTAAATATTTGTTAGTTGTGGCGCGTAAAGTTACAATTAGAAATGAACGTAACGTCATTCAACTGCTCGCGCTTCTGCTAGGACACCTCTTGCTTGTTCTAGGCCTTTTCTGAAATATAAAAAATATAATATATAAATATGTACTTTAGGCCGTCGTGGCGCAGGGGCACAAGTGTGGGACTGTAAACGTGATGGTAGTGGGTTCGATTAGTGATAATCTTTCCGAGTGATCGAGGGAATAAAATATTTAATATTTTCATTTCTTCGCTCTGGTAACTACACTAAGCGCGGCGTAGAGGCCAAGCGCGGTTTTATCTGTAGCCCATGTCACTTATGACATTTGCAGATATTGTTAGAATTTTTGCATTTGCAGATAGATATTTATCTATCTAGAAGTGTCTATTTTAGTATTTCCAAAGATTTGTTATATACATAGATAATGAATATTGTTATTTAATAAAAAAAGTATATATTTTAATATTAGAAAATTTAAACATATCATCTGTAAGCTTCTAATACAATTAAAGAACATGGTAACTTTATCCAAAAGAACATAAATATCTCACAGGTGCATGGCGTTGTCGGTCTGCAAGCGCGTCAGAGCGAGCTGAGCGAGCTGGGCGAGGCGGCGCAGAGCGCGCGCGCGCAGCTCGCCGGAGCGCGGCAGCGTGTCGGCGAGCGCGGCCGCCGCCGCCGCCGCCGCCGCGCCCGGCGCCGCGCCCGCCGCGCAGCACAGGGTCTCTGCAAATAAATAGCTTCATAGTCATATAAAATTAAATGAGATTATTGGGGAACTAGTGGCCGTGACTAATGTGGAAAAATCCTAATGAGCGACCACCAGGTGGGGGCCATTCAAGTATTACGTAAGCACTGTAGGGGGGCGGGGGGGTCTTGGGTTTGCTTA
>JAATLQ010004838.1:3401-32819 GCA_013421005.1 Heliconius erato x Heliconius himera | reverse complement strand
AAATATGTAAATTCGTTCAGCGGTTCTGGAGATACGAGGTAATAAAGAATATTACATACATACAAGATACGCGCGAAAAACATAACCCTTCCTTAGCAGTCGGGAAAAAGGACTTGTGCTGACTGACGCAGAGCCGTAACCGCTGATGGTAGAAACGTGAAATTTGGCCAGATGTTTATTTTCATATTCTGGACATCCACTAAGAAGGGAATTTTAAAAAATTTAACTCTAAAGGGATGAAATAGAGATTGAAAGTTTGTATGGAATTTTTTTTTAATCTGTACACCGATTTTTATAAAATTTGAAATTCAGACTCTTAAAAATATTTCATTGAACACATGTTTCATGGTTTTTAAGAATTCACCCCCTAAGGGTTCAAATAAGAGGTTGAAAGTTTATATGGAAAAATCTTTAAATTGCCACCGATTTTTATAAAAATTTAAATTCAGACTGTTAAAAATATTTTATTGAACACGTGTTTCGTGGTTTTTTTTGAATTCACGCCTAATAAGCGGGCGAAGCCGCGCGCGCCCCCTAGTAAAAAATAAAACGATTTATTTTATCAAAATCGAATCCACAACATTTGTGTGTATAAACTTACTACACTCAGTTTTAATTGGATCATGATTGCGGTTAAAACATTAAAAAAATCTTATAGATAATCCATACATGTTTTTTCTAGAGTTAATAGAGTACACTGTAATTAATTTTAACGCAACTTAACCTTCCAAGAATTAGAGTCATCAATCATTTTAAGCAATTAAATTACAAGACAGGTATCTTAGCATGTCCTGATCTAACGAAACCGCAACCTGTAGGTGTTTCTCGATGACTAATGATTTTAAATTAGCATTACAGAGTAAATATATAGAATCAGTAAGTCAACAGCGTACTTTGTGTGTGGCGACACAGTGATTGCATCATGCTTAGAAATATGTGTGTGTGTTTAAACTTAACTAAAATATGAGAAGGATCTTGAAATATTTATTTACCTATATTTTAACATTTTGTAATGGACTCTCGCAACATTAACTTTGTTAACTTTGTAAAGTTCGATCTCAATTAGAATTTAGATACGTGTTTGGATGAAGGACAATTTCTTGTCGTATTAATATTTTTTTCCTCATTCTTTTATAGATGTTTTTGATTGTTACATACTTAATTGAAATACGAGAATGATTTTAAATAATTGAATAATTTCTATTCGGGTACAATTTCGAAAAAAAAAACTTAGCTTATGTCTTCCATAAGTATAAAGATTAACATCAATAATGTAATGTAATTAAGTATTCAATTTCCAAAATTTTTAACTTGCAATATTCAAAAATTTTTCATAACTAATTTCAGCTAGTACTCCAATTTAAAATAGCTAAAAAATAAATTTTGGCCACAAACTACAACGATAAGAAATGTTCCCCAGAGTCGATTGAACCTACAGCTATCGCAATTACACTCAGGACGCTGCCTGCCCACTGCGCCACAACAGCATCTTTTCATCTATATATATAAAAGGACTTGTGCTGACTGACTGAGGTAAGACGCACGCAGAGCCGTAACGGCTGATGGTAGAAACGTGAAATTTGGACAGATGTTTATTTTCATATTCTGGACATCCACTAAGAAGGGAATTTGAAAAATTTGAACCCTAAAGGGATGAAATAGGGGTTGAAAGTTTGTATG
The DNA here is from genome assembly GCA_013421005.1 of Heliconius erato x Heliconius himera. Lineage (NCBI taxonomy): Eukaryota > Metazoa > Arthropoda > Insecta > Lepidoptera > Nymphalidae > Heliconius > Heliconius erato x Heliconius himera. The sequence goes on along the minus strand of JAATLQ010004838.1, from coordinate 31,139 downwards.
GAAATTTTTTTTAATCTGTACCGATTTTTATAAAATTTGAAATTCAAACTCTCAATAATAATTCATTGAACACGTGTTTCATGGTTTTTAAGAATTCATCCCCTAAGGGTTCAAATTAGGAGTTGAAAGTTTATATGGAAAAATCTTTAAATTGCCACCGATTTTTATAAAAATTTAAATTCAGACTGATAAAAATATTTTATTGAACACGTGTTTCGTGGTTTTTTTTAAATTCACTCCCAATAAGCGGGCGAAGCCGCGCGCGCCCTCTAGTCTATCTATATATATAAAAGGACTTGTGCTGACTGACTGAGGTAAGACGCACGCAGAGCCGTAACCGCTGATGGTAGAAACGTGAAATTTGGGCAGATGTTTATTTTCATATTCTGGACATCCACTAAGAAGGGAATTTCAAAAATTTTAATCCTAAAGGGATGAAATAGGGGTTAAAAGTTTGTATGGAAAAAAAATTTAATCTGCACCGATTTTTATAAAATTTGAAATTCAGACTCTTAAAAATATTTCATTGAACACGTGTTTCATGGTTTTTAAGAATTCACCCCCTAAGGGTTCAAATAAGGGGTTGAAAGTTTATATGGAAAAATCTTTAAATTGCCACCGATTTTTATAAAAATCTAAATTCAGACTGTAAAAAATATTCTATTGAACACGTGTTTCGTGGTTTTTTTACAATTCACTTCTAACAAGCGGGCGAAGCCGCGCGCGTCCTCTAGTATAACATATTTCTGCAATTATAGTAATATTTTCATAATAATAGGAATATATAAACTGCAATGTTATACTAATATACGTTTAGTTAATGCTCATTTAATAATTATCACCCATGCATACCACAACACGTGATTTTCCAACAATATGGCCACTGTGATTTGTACTTACAATAATATGGTATTTGCCACGAGTTAATATGATTCAAGTATATTTTAATATGTGTTTCTTAATTTTTACGCTTTATATTTGTACGTAAATCTCGTTTTTCGTGAGTTACGATTACGATTCACCGTTGTGTATGATAATTTAGTTGTATTTGTTTCAACGCGGTAGATGTGGGTTCGAATCTGGGTTATGGTAAAGGAAAATGTAAGTTTGGCTTTCGATGTTAATATAAGTATCCTTAAATGAGGTAAGAAGGTTAATAGAAGTTATTCTAAATGACAAATAAAAAAGAACAAATAGAAATAATAGGGACGCACCCTATGCATCTACGCAACTGCATATAAGCATGTTCGTTTCCAATATTTTAATAATTATTAGTAGATATTTTATTATATTAAAAGACTCCTTCAATTTTCTCAATTATATTTGGAAAAGCACAAGGCACAAGCGTATGACTGTAGACGCGACGGTTGTGGGTTCGATTCCCACTCGGGAAATGAAATATTTAATATTTTCATTTCTTTGCTTCGGTGACAAGGGAAAGCGCTGCGTTGAGTTCTGCCACTCACTCAATGCCTCGAGTGGTGAAATGTGGTGAACGGATTATCTTAATCCTCTGCCTACCCTGTCATATACGGGATACAGCGTGAAGCTGAAAAAAAATAAATTTATCTGCATTCGCTAGAACGGGATATGAACGCATAACCATCTTATCTACTCAGACACAGCAGTTGCGAAATATCTCAAAAATTGTTAAATTTTAATTTGAAGATGAGAAACGAAGTGTCTTAACATTTCCTCTACGTACCCGGCTATATGAGGAAACCTGAGTGAAGCTAAATAAAAGGACAGCAAATTTATTTTTTATTTACCACTGCGCCACGAGGGGTTAATATCATAAAAATATACATATAATACTTCGTTAATATGTAAAATAGGTTGATCTTGCTCACTATCTTCTATACGGAGTTCCTTTATTAATTCGCAAAATGTTTTCATTGTTTGCATGTTCATTTGAATTCTTGACGCGCAACCAGTCGCCTATTTAGGTATACTTTTATCGCCATTGCAATACTGTTTATTTTTTACTGAGAGACCATGTTTACTTAAATTTTAGGACAATTTCAACAAAATAATCGTTTTTTGTAGGTACGTTTGTTTTATCATGATTATAGCGGAGTAGGTAGAGGAAACCTCCTCTGTTTCTCATTTTCTGTCCAAATTTTGAGATATAGTGTGTTGAGTGGCGGAATTCCCACGGAGCTAAGCGCGAGGATCGCTGAAGTAAAGCTATAAATTCTTACATTTTAATTATTTAATAAATGTATGTAATCTTTATCATATTTCATATTATGTTCGTGAATGATCACATTAAAATATATTTACCCAATTTTACACTACAAGTGCGGCGTTAAGTTTCACAATAGTTCACCTTTCTTAATGTACTGTCAAGAACCGAGGGACATATCGTGAGATATTTTAATATTTTTATAATATTTTTAAAATGTTATTCCACATTTTGAAAGGAAAACCTATACAACGTTACGTTCGTCCCGCTACGTAAAAAAAATTATGTTTTCTTAATAAGCAGAAATTAAAAAAATATATTAAAAAAAAACTACGAAAGTGTCCCAATTATTTTTAATAAGTGATAGATAACTTAGTGGCTCAATACAATGCTGTATTCTTTGTCTTTGTCAAGGTCGAACAAACGTGACTCACGGTTACACCATACCTACTTTTGTATCGCCGGTTACTATTTAACATACGCTCGTTCGTTTCATTTAAAACTTATTGCTTTTTTGCATGGTTTTACATGCGGATTATGCGCGTCCGTGGTCTAATATATAAAAAAAAATAACTAAAACTATACGTAAAATAACTAAAAAATAATGAATAAGTAAGACTTCATAGTGGCCGATAACTCTTACCAGGTACATCAAAACGATTGAAATGATGTAATGAAGACGACAGCCTTCCTAAAAAAGAACCATCCTACACAAAAGTAATATTTCAATTCCAACCAAGAAGTTCTTGAGATTAGCGCGTTCAACCAAACAAACTCGTCAGCTCTATTATATTAGTATAGACCATAGATACCAACGAGCAATATACATTTGAGTCACGGCGGCCTATTATAATCATAATTTATGTTTAGATCTTTAGATAATATTTTAATTTGAATTTGTATTGATTATTTATTAAATATCGTTGTACCTACATACATATAGTGTACAATACTTCTGATGTAGAAATATAATTAAAAAGAAATACTCACAAAATATTTTATTTCTAAATATATGAAAAACTAGTAGCGGATCTCAATGTCGCGTTTTCCCTAATTATATTCAGAGAAAGTAAAATATCTGAAATTATTCCGAGTGGGAATCGAACGCACAACCACCGCACTGTGTCAAACATATGCCAGCTGCGTCACGATGGCATAAAGTGACTTGTTTACTTATGGCAAAAAACCTTTATATAATTCCTCACGAGCGTCAATGAGATGAAGCATATGGTTAGCTACAAGTTATGAGTACATAATTCTTATATTATATCATTTATATGCAATATATAGTCAAGACAAGAGGAAAACGCAAGCGCCAAGGTCGTTTATGGGTTTTATATCACAAGACAAGTATATCGGCACTAGTGTCAGTGTTGCCGTACATTGTGGAATTGTTTGTTGGAGTTAAAGTATTTAAATCTATTTTTTCTCGCTTTAGCCCGCTTACAGCCGGATAGGCAAAGATACTTAGTATCGAGACTGTCCCATCTCCGCTTTATAGTCGAATTCGAGGCGAGATTAAAGTACTTATAGCCCAAGATCCCAGAGCCGCCAGACCTACGTCATTTTAGCAAAGCTGAAATTTTGAGTGTTATTAGTCTAACTAATATGTAGTTAAGACAATATACACTATCTTCTATATTCTATATATATCACTAACTTCATACTCCATATTAGACTATTAATCCAAAAAATTTCAACTTTGCTAAAATGACGTATGTCTGGGGCCCTGGGATCCAGTCTATTATAGGGTAATATTCAGGAAGAGTAAGAACATGAATAATGATATTAATTGATATTTTTATCGAAGCTAGTATGTACATTAACTCATCCAACTTCATCGAAGATTGGAATCCGCACTCAAAAGAAATAGTAATTTATTTCTTGTCTAGTTTTTTACTATCACTAGTTTCCATATTCATAGTTTGTAATAAAATTAAATTAAATATTCATATAACAATTGCCCTCCATCTTCCACTTCGTCCTTCTCCTTTTACCAATTTGCAAAATTAAATTATTCCAATAATTTAAAAATATACAATGTACGGTATTACCTTATTCAGTAGAATATTTTATGTTGCGCCATTCGCGCTAGGAATGACAATCAGCTGTATACATTTTAAGGAATGTTTTAAACGCTGTAAAAAATGTCATTTCGTTGCACATTATATACAGTATAAAGGTTTATTTATTTTTTTTATAACCCAATACTTGTCAATCTTGTTTTATTCAGCCTGTGCAGGAATTTTGTGAAAAAATATAATGTATTACATGAGATAAAATGGCTTCTGCTTTGTGTTAATCTCAATGACCGGAAAGCTTGTGTATTATAGAGCCTCCTCCTATATGTTATAGAGCCTCCATGTGGAGAACCCTGGAAACGGCTAGGGCCTAGGCCGACTAAGTCCATTCTCATAGTTAATAATTATGTTCAAAATGTTGTACTATCCACTTTAAACAATTGGCTAATTAATATAATAGGTTTAATTTTATAATGATTGTATATTTCAAAATTTATAGAGTTAAGGGATACTTTTTAGAAACGTACAAAAATTTGGACACAGCTGGACTCGAGCCCACACTTTTTGGAAACCAATATGCCAATCTAGCCAATGAAGCCATATATTCTATCGAAATGCTAATAGGTACGCTTCTTGTTAATTATTTTTTGTTCAAAGTAACTCTGTAGGACATTTTTACAAATCTCTTCTATCCAGGGGTTATTACTAAAAATGCTCATAAGAGAGATTGCTATTTATGAAATATTTAAAAAATATATATATTTATAAAAACAAAAATCCCGACTTCATAAAACTAAACAGAAAATAAACAAGCCCAATAGTTTATTAGGATTAACAGTCGGGACCTCTTTGAATTATGCGGGGTTCCTGGTAAAGATTTGATTGATTGAAGAATTACTTCGATCGATCCATCTATCGAATCGATAGACCATAAAGTAATACCAAATCAGCTCAAAAACTAAACAGAAAATAAACAAGCCCAATAGTTTATTATTATTAACAGTCGGGACCTCTTTGAATTATGCGGGGTTCCTGGTAAAGATTTGATTGATTGAAGAATTACCTCGATCGATTGATCTATCGAATCGATAGACCATAAAGTAATACCAAATCAGCTCAATACTTTATCCCTCATAGCAGTTTAGTCAGAGGAAACCAAGTATTACAAGACGTTGCGTGTTAAATGGTAGATCTCAACGCTGCGCTTTGTCAAATAATAATGGCCACGATTTGAAGACGAACCCACAACCATCGGGCTTACAATTATAAGCTGTCCCACTGGGACACAACGGCCTCAGTCCGGTACACCATCACCAGGTTACACAACGCACGCTGTTACGGAACGTAGCACACCTTATGCAAGCAAACGTAAAACTTATTAGCTAAGACACCGCTTGTTTGACTATCTCATTGACGTATCTGGATGCGGTGTTGGTGATGTAAGCCGCTTTGTATTCTAGACACGTTTGTTGATTCTCGTTTTTGTTGTACTTCCTGGCGTTTTTTTGTAGCTGCACGGTCTATCCCGTTGAGCAGACTAGCCAGAAATAATGTGGTGTTGAGACACTCGGTTTTCCGCCTTCTTCCCGAATTAAATTGAAATTGTGTTTAATTAGAGCGGGGAAATAATAAGAATTTAAATAGTTGAGACCTTTCCTAAAGAATTTACTCTGAAAATGAAAAGTATATAAATATAAAAGTTTATTTGATCGCAACGCAGAGCTATGTCTATCGTTTTCCCATTTCTATCCAGCTATACATATTTAGTAACAACAACAACAACAGTCTCCAAAATGGGAAAGTAGTGAACGTTTTCTAAAACTTAACACTAGTATCTCTGCTTACTTCACAAAGAAGGGAAAGCAAGGAGATTTTATTTAGATTTACGCCTTATTTCTAACGGAACAGCTAGAAAGAAAACAGAGCGACAAACGCTACAATTTCTGCATACATCTTTCACCTCGTCCGCTGTTATCAATATGTCCTCGATAGGAAAGGTTTCGCATCAAATAAACTTTTCTTTAAACATGTATTAGCTTAACTTAAAAGCTAAAAAACTTATTCTTTAAACTATTCACATATTATACACAGATATATAATAAGAACATGATCCTTTCTCTTTAAATTAACTTCAAGAACAGTGGATTATCCTTGTAACCAATATACAGAGACATGCAGAAACCTAACTCCGGTTGTACATTAACACCTGGCGTTCATGTTACGCGGGTCTCACTTAAATTGCTGCATGAATATGGTGACCATCAGTTTATTTAGTTTTAATTTATTTTCTAGGAATTTATTACTCAGAAATAAAAACGAAGATCTTACAGGAAAATTTTGTTTTTCGTCTGCTTGCATGTCTGCCTTTTTGTCAAGCTGTAATTTATATCATATCCAGGTCTATAATCCATTCGAGTACACATATAAATTAAATTTCTAAGTTAACACAATAAAAAGATACAAATTTATGTTTCGACTTTTTTCAATTTATACTACTTTTTGGCACAACATAATCAAAACTTATTATACGTACAAAACATATATTGTATCAGCGACTTATGCCATATAATAAGCACCATAACGAAACTTTTTCAGGATGAAATGTAATATAAATTTGTTATCATTATTTATAAAACTTGTTGAGGCCGGTGGTGGCGCAGCGGCACGAGGTGTGACTGCAAAACCGACTGGTTGTGGGTTCGATCCCCACTCGAGGAGATGAAATATTTACTTAAATTTATATTTCCATTTCTTCGCTCTGGTATCGAGGTTAAGCGCGGCGTTGAGTTCTGCCCCTCAACACGCAATGCCTCCAGAATTCGGCAGAAAGTGGGGAACGGAGTGTCTTAACACTAGGTTCCCTCTGTCTACCCTGCTGTGTGCGGGATACAGCGTGAAGCTAATTTTTAATTTTATAAAACTTGTTATATGTGTTGAATTCACTAATTCACAGTTCCCTCCATCTCTACAATATGCATCCAAATACGTAAATACAGATTTTGAGGTGAAATATACATATATTAGCTACAAACTTAGTAACAATTGTTGTCCCATTTTCATCATTATAAGAAAATATACACATGTTAAAGTAGCGTTAGCCAAAGTAAAGTTAGTAAAGTAACCAAACTCTGCCCCGAATTCTAGAAGCATTGCGTGCCACTCAGCACGCAATGCTTCTAGAATTCGGGGGTAAGTGGGGGACGGAGTGTCTTAAGAATAAGTTCCCTCTACCTACCCTGCTGTGTGCGGGATACAGCGTGAAGCTAAAAAAAACTTATTTTATTATTTATTATTTACTGTACGGTCGACGAGTCGAGGGCGCCGTACAGTTAGCTGTGGATGGCTACGCAGATTTGATTTTAGGATTTATTTCCTTTTGATTATTTTCTTCTCGAGTCAAATTCGGAAAAATTCAGAAATACTAATTTCACGGGCTACGACTCGTCAACTACTGTAGCAAGCTAGAAACGCGTGTTTAAATCCCACAAATTTCTAATAAAGTAAATTTTATATTAATATAAATATTTTTCTACGTATGTTCTATGAAAATGGTGAACCTACACCACACGACAGGTCTCGGTTCGACGGCCAGCCTTAGCCCAGTTGAGTGACGTGAAGGGGCGCAGTACCAAACCACTTTAATGAAATAAGGTCGCTCTTAGCTTGCGCTTACGCCTCGCCATCAGTGTACGCCGGCGGCCGTGTGAGCGTTGGATACCGACGTTTTTTGTGTTCGTTAATAATTGTGTCACGGGTTCACGCTCGTGTGTCACGTCGGTGTTATGATGTATGCTTAACGTGGTGTTGGTTTTTGTTATTATTATCTTTATTTTTTTTTGAGGCCAGTCGTGGCGCAGCGGCACAAGGTGTGACTGTAAAACCGACTGGTTATGGGTTCGATCCCCACTCGAGGAGATGAAATATTTACTTAAATTTATATTTCCATTTCTTCGCTCTGGTGTCGAGGCTAAGCGCGGCGTTGAGTTCTGCCACTCAACACGCAGTGCCTCCAGAATTCGGCAGAAAGTGGGGAACGGAGTGCCTTAACACTAGGTTCCCTCTGCCTACCCTGCGGTGTGCGGGATACAGCGTGAAGCTGATTTAATTTTTTTTTTTTTCATTTTTTTTTTATTCTAAATTTTTAGCTTAACTCTGTATCTCGTATATAGTAAAGTAAACATTGACGACTTAGTGTAAAGACACAGTTGCTTAATTTCCGCTCAATGTTTGAGACGTGACGTGTTGAGTGGTGGAACTCGACGCTGCGCCTTGTTTTATTTTACCAGCGTAGAGTCAAGAAAGGAGAGAAAATAACTCACCATCTAGTAGGCATCGAATGCACGACCGCCGTGTTGACAGTGTATCGCTATTTCGTTCCATCTTTTAAAATATGGGTGTGCCACTCAAACAGATGGTTCATAAAGATACAGAATGAAAAATATATTTAAACATTTATTTATGAATTGAAGATGTAATCGCCAAGTTAGATTCAAGGTACCATATATGAAAATCAAACACAATATTCTAGATAAATAACTTGTAAATATTATCTGTAATATTTAAATCTTTTAGTAATTTAAGTAAATAAGTGCTTCTTTGTATTATCTATATTGGGCAATAACCGATTAGGCCGAACACTTCTAACCGAGTCCGACTAAAGGTAATCCAAATATGTAGAATCTCTTCAGAATTAAATATCTAGAAATAATTAATTATGTTTAATTCTAACCCTAGCAAATGAAAATAAAAAACAATACATTTATAGGCAATAATTTAAAAAAAAAAGGAAATAACTATGGATCTGAACTGTCTGTAGAGTTTAGTTAAAATATATATATGTATATAAAAAAAATGTTAAGTCGCATTTGCAAGTTAATTCAGCGAGTGTAACGCCCTTGTAGAAGTATTTAAAGCTCCAAGTGAAGGTAGAACGACCGGCCTTAACCAAAATGCGCGCTGACGTCGTCGACGGTTAGAAAGTTGCTGCTTGCGTCACGTCACAGGTTCAAAGACCCCTCACACGTTGCAGGGCTGGTGGAAATCATCTTAATTATTATAATCTCTTTGATGAATCTCAGTGATACCATTGCATGTACTAGTAACTGTTTGTTAGTACTGCTTATGGTAGAAGGTGTACAATGAAAACTATTTAAAAAACGGTTTTATTTAAATATTTAAATTATGTTACATTACGTAGAAAAAAAAACTAGATTTATATATTTAGAATCTTTATTTCTATGCAAAATCTAAAAAAGTTTGGAAATAATTTAGTTAGCCCCAAAGCTATCTTGCAAATTCACATTTGTTCACTTATTTGCCTTTTTTGCCGACTTATAATTGAGAACATATACATAAATATTTTTTAATAAATCTGCTACGAGTAGATTTATTAGAATAACTAAAAGTATTCTTAGGTCGTTCAGCGGACATGTTTACTGTTCCATGTCTTTATACTCAAAATGAATACAAAATGACAATAATTTAAAAAATGGCAGCCCTGGCCACCTCACGTAGCACCGCGGCCTCGCTGGGCGTCCGCGACTCCAGCACGTAACAGTCTGTGACAAAGAGTTATTCGTTCTGCATGAAATAACGAAACTATGGTAAAATATGCTAACTACTTCATATTATGAGTCTGAACCTATTACTTCTTACGTTGTAAGTTCTGAATGGGATAAGCATGTCTAAAGTAACCTTTAAAATGTTGATCTCTACAAATTTGTTTATTTGTGACTTCACTTTAAAATAATTAAACTTTAATGATTTGGGATCGTCTTAAATGATTGTGTCTATCAATTTATATGAACTTTGGAATGATTTTTTTCTGTGTCCAAGAAAGCTATGCGTATCCATCCAAAAAAGACAGATTTTTGGGAGTATAGTTTAGAAAGATTTATTGTATTTATAGACAAATATGGTAGCGTTATATTTTATCCATGATACTTTGTAGGTCGTTTAAAGAAATATAACAAATAAATATACTAAAACATGATTTCCCGTATACTTAAACATTGTACGGTCAAAATTAAAGTTTATTCGTCTCAGTGACAACCCTACAGTCACGTACTGTAGCGGCCTCGAGCGTCCGCACGTAACCAGCTGTAGTGACTAGTGACCCCCGCGACTCTCTGACACATATTAACACATGGCACATTGTCTAAGGCTGTCGACTGTCGAGTCATTTCATTGTTCTGGTGCTTATTTGACTCTGTCGCTGGAGAAATTATATTATTGGGAAAAATATTAACTATATTAGATTAGATTTTCTTATGCAATGCCTTCTCTTGTATGTTCTTTCAATGAATATTATTTGTGATAAATGTTTGCTTACTTTTTAAGTTCGGTTATTGGTTACTCTATATTTTACTTATCATCTAAACGGAGATGTAAAGTGTTCAATAACAGAACTTAATTAGCTTCACGCTGTATCCCGCACACAGCAGGGTAGGCAGAGGGAACCTAGTGTTAAGACACTCTGTTCCCCACTTTCTGCCGAATTTTGGAGGCATTACGTGTTGAGTGGCAAAACTCAACGCCGCGCTTAACCTCGACACCAGAGCGAAGAAATGGAAATATAAATTTAAGTAAATATTTCATTTCCTCGAGTGGGGATCGAACCCACAACCAGTCGGTTTTGCAGTCACACCTCGTGCCGCTGCGCCACGACCGGCCTCACAGAACACAGAACTTAATATGGAACTTAAATTAATCGGGACAATAAAAGAAAATATTTTTAACGTAATTCTTTGTGGGATTCAAATTCATAATCATCGTGTACAGTCTGGTACATTCCAACTGTCCTATGGCGTAATCAAAGTTAAAAAAATAAAAAGAAACGCTTGAGACGTTTCACCTACCGCATATTACAACATTGAATAAAATAAACAGAATTTATAAGAGAGCGAAAAACAATATTTACAGTTGTAGATTGCAATCAACTAAGTGTTTTCTAACTTATTTCGAACGACAGGGAGATCTTACTTTAAATATCTCTCAACCCTAGCGTATTTCTAAATATTGCGTTTCTCCCTTATTAGACATTGCTTTTTGAGTGGCGTTACCTAACGCCGTGTTTTATAGAACCAGACTGGAAAGAAAATTTAATTATTATTTTTATTTGCTCAACAATGTCTCGAATCCCGGTGGAAAGCAGAGAACAGTGCCCTAATAGTATGTTCTCTTTGCCTACCATGGGATGCCGGAAAAAGGGTGAAGCCGCTTCAAAAATAGTACCTTATTAAAATCGAACCCACTACTTTCCAAAACAATCAAACGTGTCCAACTGCTGCACGATGCCATCAACATATTTCAATTTCGTTTTTATTCCGAGTCACGTCTGCCGCAGCTCAGCGCGCTCGTGCATGTGGGTCGTCGAACGGTACACGGACTTTCTTTTTTTATTTCCTACGCGTCTCGGTCACGCCGCGAGCGCATCGGAACACAACAACGCATCTCCGGGAATGCCTTTGTTTATGATGATGTATTGAATCTTTGAAATCTTGTATATTGTATTTATCATATTAAGAGTAGAACGTTTTTTTGGAAAACGTATATCATTTATGTTCATATACAGGCTCTGGAAAACGAAGCCCGTCGTTGAGTTCCGCCACTCAATATCAACGTCTTGAAACTTGTACGACAAATGGGGATCGAAGTCATGTAACGTAAAATCCTCTGCGTACAGAGCTCTGCGAGGAAAAAACTAAAATATGTATGAGTGGATGTCTAAATGTAATTTAGGTAAAAAATATAGATACATAATTATGTAGTTTATATTATGTAAATATGAACATTTATTACATTTCGAGGCCAGTCGTGGCGCAGCGGCACAAAATGTGCCTTTAAAACCGACTGATTGTGGATTCGATCCACATTCTAGAAGATGAAATATTTACTTAAATTTATATTCCATTTCTTCGCTCTGGTGTCGAGGCAAAGCGCGGCGTTGAGCCACTCAACACGCAATGCTTCCAGAATTCAGCAGAAAGTGGGGAACGGAGTGTCTTAACACTAGGTTCCTAGTTCCTAGGCAGAGGCCTACCCTGCTGTGTGTGGAATACAACGTAAAGCTGATTTATGAACATTTAAAAAAGCTTGGCGTTGCATAATTTGTTTCAAAAATAGAAATATTGTAATGTAAAAAGTGTTTTAACAGGATCTAAATTAAATTGCATGTTTTATCTGGCTTTGTGCCAGTTCGTACTCTGTTGCTGACACGCTGCACACTGACAGTGTAGTCACCTAGACGCAGATAGCATCATATTATAAAATAAATATGATTCATTTATACATCACTAAATAAACTTGAAAATGGTGTAACCCTCTTTTTGCAGCTTCGTGTTTATTTCCCGCGTAGCAAGGTGTACACACTCTACGAGCCCATTCGGCCGAATATTCGAAATATTGCGTTTTGAGTGGAAGTACTTAACGCCGAGCTTTTCCTACCAAAGCAGGAAGTTGCCAATTTAAAATATAATTCCTCTATCAAACCCCCCACTATCGTATTTACAGTCTCTTCCACTGCGGCACGACGGCCTCCAGGTTTTAAATGTAAAAAAAAAAAACTTATTGTTGCAATGTTTTTTGTAGCTTCGAGATGTATTCCGCACAGAGCAGGGTAGGCAAAGGGAAGCTAGCGTTAAGACACTCCGTTCTCATTAAGACACTTCTGTTCCCTACTTTCCGCCGAATTCTTTAAAGCTTTGCGTATTGATCGGCTGCCTCGTTACCAGAATGAGGAAATTCAAATATGTATTAAATATTACATCCTTGAGTGTAAATCGAACCCACAACCTGTCGCAGTGCACGCTCGCGCCCCTACGCCACGACTGTTATTCACGAAATTATTAATATGACAAACATCAACATCTCTGCCTATAAGTGTTAGAAATCTAAGAGTGCACCATGTCTTGACAACAGTTAAATCAAAAGGCACGTTTCGCTATTGGCCCACCGCCAGGAGGATTGCTGGCGAGTATCGTGGACGCATACAGAATGGTAGTCGCCTGGTACTCCGCACGTGGAATGAAAATGCTTTTTTGAAGTAAACTTGTGTTTAGAAAACCTTTAAAAATCGACAATTAAACTTAAATTATTCTTTCTTACATTACGAACACTTTTGAATAGTTAAGTTATATAAATGTCAGTAGGGTAGGCCCTACAAAAAGCTACCACCGGAAGGCAGTTTAAAGGCTTTTTTTTTAAGTAATCTGTACCTACCGCTAAAACATACTATAAAGTTTATTCTGTTGATGTCTTAACACCAGGTTCCCTATATCTACCCTCTTATACCAATATGGGATATAGCGTGCAGTAAAAAAAAAAGTCTTATACGTTTCTCACTCATCAATAAATCAACGAAAAACATTTCAGGAATTACGATTATTAATAAAATGTTGCATTTTTCCAACAATATATGAAATAGGAGCGAGTATGGTTGGCATTTATTGCGGTATGTTAGCGTGTTATCAACACCTTATCGCTAGCGACGTTCGTTCGGCTCGGGCGCATTCCTCCACGCACCGACGTTGCCACGAATTATTATATGTATATATACATATATAATAAATATATATCACGTGGCACTTTGATTTTGATTACCAAAAACGAAAGTGCCATTCAAATAGACTGTCGTTAGCGAACGCGTTTGGGAATGACGTCAATGATATCTTCTTTCCTAATAATGTTGCGACTAATGATTTGTAGAACAATTTTAGCAATCGTTTTTTCGAATGCATTTGCGTCAACTTCAGGTATTTTTTATGGTTTTTGGTTTTTTTTAATGAAGTCATTAAGGTGATAATGCAAATAGACGTTATATTCTTTACAGATATGTTCATATATATGTGCGTTTACTCAATAATCAACTTTTTGTTTTTATTTTGAAATCAAGAATGATGTAAATCATTAATCTTTTTTTAGTTTAATTGTTTGATGCTCTCAGCCGTAACAATACGTTTTTAGATTATGGCTATTAAAATTTTGTGTTAGCATTTATAATATATAAAACATATTATATATTTTGGTGTAGCACAGTATCTGTGAACACGACGACGACTTTAGGTTCGAATTTTATTTGTGATTTTTTATTATTTTGGTTAAATACATTGCAGTATAAGCAGTGTTCGTTTGGGTGGACAACAAAGATTAGAGTAATATGTTACCATGTTTCTTTTGCCTAGTAAAAAAATATTGTGTAAAATGTCTATTAATTTCTATTAAGTAAACTCTCGCCTTGTACCTAACTTAAGAAAATTACTACGCTTTTTAAGCGTAATAAAAACTTAGTTGTAATTATAAATAAATTATATTTAAAAAAGAACAGCTCCACGCTTTTTCCGGCTTTGCAGGGTTGGCAGAGGCAACTTAGTTTTAAGACACTCCACTCTCCAGTTTCCGCTAAATTTGAAAATTTGGACATAGTGTAATAAGACAATTCTTTGTCTATTATAGAGGGGAAATGAAAAATAAATATATATACATACTTCCCGACTGGGAAGTTGAGGATTGAATCCACGACTGTCGTGCTTATAGCCGGACGCTCTCATTGTATATTTATATTCATTTACGTTTATGGAAATCAAAAATATGTAGGAATATGTTACTTGTTGTTAGTACGTATACGTACAACAAATATTTTATTCCCACAATCACTCACATTAAGTCCTTCATACATATCTAACATAAAAAATATCTTCTTCAAGACATGCAAATAAAGGCGTGCTCACACTAGCGACGCGTGACGCGCCACGTCCCGTGACGCCTCGCGCTGCGCGTGACCGTTCCGTTCGCTACTCCACCACCAATCGAAATCTTATATTATTATATTAGACGTTGCTTTGTTTTTTTACGCTTCGTATCCCAAATTGGAGTAGTATGCGTGAATCTTATAATGGAATAATAATGGAGTGAGTGTCTAAACACTAGGTTTTCTCTGCGTTGTTTACAGATAGGGAAAAAGAGTATTTTTTTAGTTTCCGGCTGTATCTCGCACATAGTAGGGTACGTCCCGCATATAGCATCTGGCAAGGCAGGGTTTGGTTGTCACCCAATTTTCATTTTTTGGGAACAACGTTGCAAAGTAATAAACATAACTCATTCCCCGAGTGGAAATCCAACAGTCGCGTATTCAGTCAGAGGTTCCCTCACTGCGTCACTACGTCCGCAATATAAATTTCAACTTTTTCAAGGTATATGCGTTCAGCACGACCGGTCCTTTTCCTGCTTATCAAAATATCTGTAAATAAAATCTTCTATCCCATACAAAACACAATATAACGAAATTAAATTATTTAGCTTATCTGCAAAGAAAGTGTTTAATGAATAAAGATAGTACGAAGATAACAAAAAAATGTTTACGACCCAGTTACCGGCGATAACGATAAGACCATCTGTCGTCACACCCGCGAGCATCCTGCCTTAGAAAGCGAGTAATTCGCGCTTGGCTCGTCGAGCGTGGCGCGGCCAGCGCGGCCAGCGCGGCCAGCACGGCCAGCGCGGCCAGCGCGGCCAGCACGGCCAGCATGGGCAGCGCGGGGCACCTCGTGGGACCGCCTCGCGATCATCGATCGTGGTCCTTGCACGCGTGAAAAATGTTGAGGCTGCGTTTTGTTATTTTGAGACGTCTATATGTAGTTAGTTAGTTTAGTCTTATTTTGTTTTATTTCTTTTCACATTACATCTTAGTCATTGCGAGTCATTACGTAATAAAAAAAATGAACAGGTTAAGAAATTTATATTTATATAGTTAATATCATAAAGCTGATACGTTTGTTTGAATAAACGCTCTGATCTCCGAAAATATTGATTCAAATTGGATTTTTTTTTGTATTAGCTAGTCTATTTATTGAGTAATGCTGGACCTAGGCTATATAATTACAGATCTTTGCGTTCAGAGTAGTTATTTCTAGTGACCACGTGGGCGGAGTCGCGGGTAAATGATAGTTTAAATATAAAAAACCGGCCAAGTTAGTAAAAAACGTCTTTTGTTGTATAGGAGCCCACTTAAATAATTATTTTTTATCAGCTTTACGCTGTATCCCGCACACGGCAGGGTAGGCAGAGGGAACCTAGTATAAGACACTCCGTTCCCCACTTTCTGCCGAATTCTGAAGGCGTTGCTTGTTAAATGGCAGAACTCAACGCCACAGTTTGCCTCAACACCAGAGCGAAGAAATGGAAATATAAATAATTATTTTATTGTATCTTTAACTATATCAGTTGCTGAAGTGGCAACAGAAATAGATTATCTGTAAAAATTTCAACTGTTTCACTATACTACTCATGAAATATTCGGATAATACTATTCATGAGATACACGGATACCGGCCTGGTGATAGACGTACGGACAGTGGAATCTTAGTAATAGTTCTGTTTCACCGTTTATGTACGAAATCATAAAAACGAATGGCGATCGAATCCACGTTAGCTGTAGTCATTATTTTTAGGCAATTTAATTTCTTTCAAGTACTTTTAATGAGTTATATAATGAAAAGTATATTTAAATTTATCTTGTTTGAGTATATTCCTGCTTAGGCAGTGCACACTACTTAGTGTAGAGTAGTACACAAGTTGCTAATAGAATCTAATTGTGCTAATGTTATAAAGGTGAGGTCAGCCTCGAGAAGCGATTAATGCCATTGCTCGGGTGCCATCTTTAATACGACATGAGATTTGAATTACGCTATAATTGCTTAAGAAGTAGGCTAAATTATGTATGGTTATTAATATACTATGTGTGTGTGTGTCTCTGTAGGCTTCTATGTGCTTGTTATCTATTTATTTATTATAAGGACAGCCCTCGTCACACTTTGTCTGACTGTAAACGCGCCGGTAGTGGGGTAGATTCCCAATCGGAGAAATAAATTAATTTTATTTTTTTCGCAACGAAACGTAATAACCCTTCTGTCTGTGGAAAAGCATCAAGCTCCTTTTTTATAAAGGTCTACCGCTCTGGACTCTTTTTTGTCAGTTTCTCAAAAGAACTCTACATAAATTAAACTAATTTAAATATTACAATTCCCCGTCTAGGCATTGAACTTATAACTATCGCGCTTACACTCGAATGTTGTCCAACAGCGCCACCACGGCCTTAGGAAAATATTGTTCAAAAAGTTTGTACGTGACAAATTTTAAATTCTAACAGTAAGTATGATATGGATGGGAGTAGAATGGGGGGTGGCGAGAGGAAATTTCGAATCACGATTTACTCGAGCACATCTGCCCCCGCCGCCGCTCCGTCCTTCAGACGCGGTGCGAATTTTGTGCTGATTCCTTACAGGGATGGACTTGGAGTTCTGTGATGGCAATTTAATTTTTCTAATTTATAATTTGTTATTATCCAGTAACTTCCCTATCGTGACGAAATGGAAATAATTGACAGTAGAGCATGATACATGACAAATTTCTAGTGTCCGATGTAACTATGTGCGCAGATACCGTGGGTTACATTGGAATGAGTTACTTGATGTAATATATATAGCCTACCTCGATGAATCTACTATTGTCGCCTATCCAATACAAACTCTTTTTTCAGTAGTCCCTGAGGTTATCAAGTTCGAACTCTTCAACTTTATAATATTAGTTATTAAAAAGATATTAAAAATATGTATATGAATAAAATGTGACATTTAATTTCAGAATTAAGCAACACAATGTATTGTAATAATTTTATTTAATAGGACTTATTAAATATAACTTATAAACAATACATGTTCGAACGAAAGACACCTTCGTGATGTACTTGAGATATATTTCATCGCAGATAATGGTACTGAGTTGAATATCACTGCTTTATTATTAGTATACAATTCTCTCTTTCCCTAGTATTTCTTAATATTTTAATATATCTAGACCGCTGTTTATATAATTACATAATGTTGGAGACGTTCCAACCGACCGAAATATGCATTATTTAAAGTAACGCTGAATATAAACATAAACGTCATACTTCATTCAACACTCGACTGTTTCAAACTGATTAAGGCGCAAGAAATGAAAAATGTGATGCTTCTAAAGTGATGAGATTACATATAGGTATCTATATACTTTTTTCACATCAATCACATTTTGTATAAAGAGTACATAGTAATAACTATAGGTGTAAAATGATATTTTTCTTGTCCTTGACGTTTTTTTTTGTTTATAGCAGGAAAGTCGGAGAGAGCCTAGTAGTTAAGACACTATGTTCTTCATTTTTCAGCCAAATTCTTAACATTGCTTGATAAGGGGCGTAACTCAACGCCAAATAATAAGTGATTTGTTACATACGTTAGTGACCCGAACTACTATCATTCCACATTCCCGTACTGTGGGTACGATTTATGCGCAAGCCAATGTTTAAATTGTTTCTTCATTTCAATGTGACATGCTGTTTTTTATTTTGTTAAATCATTGTCATGTCATGTCAAATAATATAAATGATAGTAACAGGAAAAATATTTAACTAACTTTATAATATACGACTTGCGTCAAACAATTGTATGAAATGTATTTAGCGGTATAGTGTGAAATACCCTAACTTTTACACTGTTCGACATTGTGCGTCAGCTCCTTTGTTATTTATCGAGAATACTCAACTAAATATTTACTCTAATTATCTGATCACGATACGCTCAGGCTGCTTCTCTTTAAATTACTTAGTATTAAAGTTTATTTATATGTAGATATGTATGTAACAAAAGATTTAGCATGAATTAGGTATGTGCTAATGTGCCAAACAAAATGACTTATTGGATTTGTCTGAATATAAACTATTGTTCATGATTTAGCATGAACTAGGTAAATATTAATATGAAAAACATAATGGCCTATTGCAGGAAGAGGGTATGTGCTATATGTTCAAACTACGTTTACCTGAATTTATGAACTCAGTGTCCAGGTCAGGTATAGTGCCGAGAGCCGCGTATCTTATACATTTTCTAAAATATTATTCCATCGTCAGTGTGGAATAACACTTTAAAAATGTTAAAAATATTTTTAATCCCTGACTTTGTATAAAAGAATACGTAGTATTAACTCGACTATACTTAATGTTACGTATATTCGAATGATAGAGGAAAAAATAAACAACAATAAAATACATCATCTCTTTAATTAATTGTTATGAATAATATTACCTACTCAGAACTTAGTTTTGTATGTACATTATTATCTTAAAAGTACAGTTTCTTAGCGTATTTTCTATATAATAAATAAAATATTCATCATCATTATTTCATCCATTTAATGCAACAATGACATATTTGCAGTTTTTGAATACATAATTTCAGGAAACGTAAACAAAATTAGTCTTTCCGCAGACATTGACATTTTTAACATATTTTTTCCATTTAATTATGTCATGTGAGGCCAGTCGCGGCGCAGCAGTACAAAGTGTGACTGTAAAATCGACTGGTGGTGGGTTCGATCCCCACTCGAGGAAGTGAAATATTTATTTACATTTATATTTTCATTTCTTTGCTCTAGTGTCGAGGCAAAGTGCGGCATTGAGTTCCGCCACTCAACATGCAATGCTTCCAGAACTCGGCAGAAAGTGAGGAACGGAGTGTCTTAACGCTAGGTTCCCTCTGCCTACCCTGATGTGTGCGGGATACAGCGTGAAGCTTTTTTTAATTATGTCATTGTTGCACGTAATAAGCTATTTGTATATGCTATAGTGACTCATTATGACTTGCCTCATTAAACACCATACTTGTAGGTTCATGTTCTTCTGGAGAAAAATATATTTAATATATAAAAGATTTATTTTATTTAAACGTAACGGATAACTTTAAGAGGCCATTTGGGAGCCGCGTTTAAAAGGTGAAAATGATGTTGATGATGAGAAATTATTTTTTTAGCGTAGCTAGATAAAATGCGGTGTTCGATTCTACCACTAAATATCTAGTAGTTACTAGATTAGACGATTTTTTTTCTATACTTCTATATCTTTTATATACAAAAGATGCGTAACAGTTTTGAAAATATTAAATAAACAATACAACTCCGTTATAGTCACAACTGCAACCATTTCGTTATTTGAGTAACAATTAAACATCTAAATAATTACAAAATCTACAATAGACTAGTTACTTATAAAATATAAATCAGCTTCACGCTGTGTCCCGCTCACAACAGGGACACAGCGTGAAGAAGCTCTATCTAAGAGGGAACCTAGTGTTAAGAAACACTGTTGCCCACTTTCTGCCGAGTTCTGGAGACATTGCATGTTGAGTGACGGAACTCAACGCCGCACTTTGCCTCGACACCAGAGCGAACAAATGAAAATATAAATGTTAGTAAATATTTTATTTCCTCGAGTGGGGATCGAACTCACAACCAGTCGATTTTACTGTTACACCTTGCGCCCCTGCGCCACGACTGGCCTCATTACTTATAAAATATGGGGCTTTAATTAAAAAATATATATTACTTGTTTCCGCCTTCCAATCCGTCCCTGTAAGTACCTTGGTAGAGTCATGACGTAGAGCGGCTACGTGCTGACGGCAGCCCGCGCTGCATGCTAATGGTGCCTGCCTACATCGACATCGGCCAGTACGTGATGCGCCTACTATACTGTCCTTAATGGATTTATGGTTTTACTCCCAATACCGCTTGAATAGATAACAGAATTTCAGGGATGATTTTTGATGTAAATTAATAGGAGAGAGTATAATTTCGCTACTTACTATGCTGATGGTGATAATGGTGATTTGTTCTTACGTAGCTAGCTAGCGTAACTAAACACGGACTTATGTTCTTTTTGATAAGACGTATAATATTTTGTATGAATGATTATATACAGTAGTTAATGTACTGCAAGTTTATTAACGCTATAAGATTTTCTTGTGAAACCTAAATCATAGCGGCGTATTTGTAGGTTACTTTGTAGGTTTTCAGGGAATTCATTATTTTGTTTTTTTCACTTTTGTAAGGATACAAAGCGCAGTGTCAAGTTCCGCCACTCAACATGGAATGTCTCGAAAACTAGGCGGTAAATGATGATGAACGTAATGTCTTAACGCTAAGTTCCGTCTACCTACCTTGCTTTATACAGCATACAGCTTGAGACTAAAATAGAAGAAAAAAGAATGAATAGCAATAAATTAAATTTTATTATTTTTATTAATTAATTAATACAAAAGATAGAAACGCACTAATGTAATAAGATATATATGCATCTAAGATTTATTATATTTCTTTAATATAATTAATATAGTATTATTGAATTAAGTAAAGTTATTTAAAAAGCCAAGCTTATCACTAAATATACCTGACCCACAAGGTGCGACAATACAATTGGTTCCAATGAGTAAACAATACTCAAATAGACCTTCTAAAGTTCAGGTATGTATTGTTATAAATAGAAATTCATGGCACCTTTCAAATAAATAACAATACAGTAATGCAAAAAATATAATTTATGGTCACTTTCCCTCTTTCGTCATCTTTTGTTTAAATTTGACACAATGTGCCTGTAGGTGGTAAAATATTAGACAAAACTTTTAAGGGTAGAGCTACGATATTTATTATACTGAGTGAAAGTTTTCAAACAATCAAATGGTGGAACTGTAATTTTTTTATATTGTTCTGGCTTACTGTTTATTATCTCACTAACTGTTCTGGCTAACGTTGGTTGGTTGAATAGATTTTTTTTTTACCTTTATAAGGTTTTTTTATGAAGTCTCTATAGAAAGAGAGTAAAGAATCGTTCGAGTTCTTACTCTGAATATACTACACATGAGTCGCGCAATAAATCCATGGAATGTTAAGTGGGTGCTATTTGGTGAACATGAAATATTTAATTAGAATAATGTAATTGTTTTTCGTTCAAGTAAAAATAATTATAATTTAGAATAAATGCTCTACTTCTCTATTGCTTTCTTTCACTATAGCAAAGTTGGTAGAGGAAACTTAGTGATATCCCCTTTGCCCAAATTTGACATTCATTTTGGTGTGGAGGAATTCAATTCCGCGTTTTCACTTGTTACCAGAGCGAGGATATGAAAATTTGTTAATCGAATAGGAATCGAATCTACAACCTGGACGAGAATAACTTAAGAATTCCAAGTTGTTCACAACAAATGTTATCATGCAAATATTTTGTGGGCGCAAAAGGGTAACGGTACGTGGACCAGTTGTAAACGACCTGTTTTACGATATACTTTTACTTTTGCCGTTTTTAGACCCCTTATTCGTTATCGCTTTCAAGACAAAGATCAACCTACAATAAATTGTTTCTTCTCTCTTTGTAACATTTAAAATACGTTTGTAATAATAAACCTATTCAAGGTTATAAAAATAGAAGATTCTTTTCTGGTTCAGTTTTTGTCACAATACATGTGAATAGAATCTCATTGTAAGAATTTTTACTGTTTTACATTGTTTTATGATATTTTGTACAGTTACTTATATTTGGACAATCAAATTTGAACTTGTACTTATTATTAGCACTAAAACGGCTTACCTAAAAAAACTAATTTCGTTTTCCTAAATATTTAAAATTTTAATTTTTCTACTTTATATGATACTTATTCCTATCGATTGGTTTGAGTCTATGTACCTGTATCAAGTAAACTAGGCAAAGAAAACTATGTGTACAAATCTCTCTACTTCTATACTATATAGCTTTAAGTGGCGTTTTATGAATTGTGTGTGTAAAATGTTAATATATATCCATTTCTCTCAATGGGGATCGACTCTACAACTATAGCCGCTAACAACAAACGTTCCTTCAACTACGCCACTATGGCGATTAGGTACATTATGGAATTTATCTGAAAATGTAGGAACTTTGGAAAGGTTTTCGAACATCACAAAATATTTATTATTACAAAAAAATATACTTTACGCTTTTTTATACTTCATTCATTAAGAAACTCCGTTCCCCAGTTTCTGCCATATTTTCGAAAAATCGCGTGTTGAGTGGCGGAACTCATCGTTGCGTTTCATCTACCGGAGCAGAGAAATAAAAATAAATGATATAAAATTTCTCATTCCCAAAAAAAGAAATTGGTAGGTATGGAACCTACAACCGTCGCGTTTATAGTCCAAAACTGACCCAGTGCGCCACAACGGCCTCAACTAAAGAATTATTATGTCGACGGTATTTATAATTGAGCCGATATAAAAAGCCAAGCGGCAACCTGAGCCAATGTCATCGATGATTTATATCAAATGACGTACGGTATTGAGGCCAGATTAGAAAAAAGCTTTTAATTCTGTAATAACGTCAGCTTATCTATTTTTAATGTATCTTAGATTATTATGAAAAGTGTTCGTGATTGTGACAAAAACTAGTTTATATATTATACGAGTATGTATATAAAAAAACGAATAATAATGAACATACTTTATTGCACCTTAAAAAAATTATATAAAAGCTTAAAAATAATAAAAAATACAATAAGGCGGCCTTATTGCTTAAAGCGATCTCTTCTAGACAACCTTTGGATGTTGAAGTTGTGGATTGTTGTGGGCGGTAAATTAAATAGAATATTTACATAATTATGTAATACTAAAAATATATTAAGTACATAAAATACAAACAAATAAATATATATATAAAGAATAATTTAAGATGTTACATACACACATACATACATACATACATATACTGTATGTACACACGAAATATAAAAACCACAATTAAAAAAATAAAATAAATAAATGAAACAATTATTAACCGACTTCTGTTAGAAAATTAGGTTATCAATTTGACTGTATTTTTTAAATGTTTATTATCTCACTTGTAACGGTGTGAACCGATTTGATGATTTTTTTTATTTGAAGCCAGTCGTGGCGCAGCGGCACTAGGTGTGACTGCAGAACCGACTGGTTGTGGGTTCGATCCCCACTCGAGGAGATGAAATATTTACTTAAATTTATATTTCCATTTCTTCGCTCTGGTGTCGAGGTTAAGCGCGGCGTTGAGTTCTGCCACTCAACACGCAATGCCTCCAGAATTCTGCATGAAAGTGGGGAACGGAGTGTCTTAACACTAGGTTCCCTCTGCCTACCCTGCTGTGTGCGGGATTTGCTTCCCATTGTTTTGTCCATTTCTGACACTGGTATCTATTCTTAAATTTGCATTGCGTATGTGCGCGACAAATGGACGAATAACTCAATATCACGCCAATCGATACCGATGACTCTTTTTGTGTTTGAAAGGATACACTTCAAGGATAGTTTGGTAAAAGTTTGGTTAGGTTCTGATTACGGGATTTAGTTGAAAATGGTATCTGTGAGAAAATCAAATAAATGTTAAATTTGCATTAGATATGTGCGCAAATAGACGCATAACTCAATATCACGTCAATCGATTCCGATAATTCTTTTTTTATTTTAAAGGATAAACTTCAAGGATAGTTTGGTAAGTGAGATTCCTCAACCAACTTCAAAAAAGAGGATGTTCTAATTTTTAATCGACGTCAAGAACGGGAAAGATTTCCAATTCGCCCGAATAGTCGGTGTCAAGCTAATGCCATACTACGAAGTCGAATTACTAAGCCTGATTGTTTTACATCATCGACCTCAAAATTATATTATAAAACCATTTTTTGTAATTTTTTATTCATATTTTTTAAGATTTTTTTGAATAATTTTTGTTTAACAAAATCAAAGTACGTTTTACATTATGTAAAATTATTTTTTACTTTTTAGTTCGTTGTTTGAAGTCGGTTTTTCTTTTTGTTAAAAAATACTTTATGTATTGTAAAAATGTCATATATTTAAATAATGTTTTTTTTGCTTTTTTTTAAATATATGGACTTTTGGTACGTCTGATATCTATAGGTAAAGAATTCCATAGACGGGCAGCTTTAATAGTAAAGGAATTAGAGAAATAAGAAGAATGCATAATTTCTAGAAATAGATTGTTGTCGGAGCGTAGAGAACGTAAGTGGATGTCATGAAGAAATATGAATTAATTCATTAAGTAAGGAGGAGTGGAAACATTAAACACCGCAGAATAGTAATAATACCTGAAATAGAAAAAGCGAAGCGTTAAGTTTCAGTTTTGAGGCAATGTTACGAAACTATATCCTAGAGACTAGAGCTACTAGAGCATTAAGCTGAAAAAATACCAGGTACGTGTTGTGAGTATGTGAAATTGTTAAAAAATAATTTATATTTAATATGAGTTATATAGGCGTTTCATACAATGTCAATTCAAATTGGAGTTGTATCACAAGGTTTATATGTATACGATATAAATTGTAAGATATTTCTAAAACACTTAATATTTTTCTACATAGCAGGGTTGGCAGAAGAAAATAGTGTTAAGACCCTCCATTTCCACTTTCGTGGTGTGTTGAGTGGCGAAACACAAACCGCGCGATGATTTTAATATAAAAATATTCAGAAACTACTGGCTGCTTTTTTCCACGTTCTTCTTAAATTATAATGTCAAATTCAAATGTTACGCTTACGTTTGGCACTGAATGTATAAACAATTCGCGAGAACTTTCAAACTCGTATTAAATCTTTACGTAAAGTGTTTTATGGAGGTGAAGGTTAAGGTGACCAGATACTGACTGGATGGCTTGCTTGCTTTTTTTTTAAAAAAAATATATAGGCTTTTTTTGGAAGATATCTGAACTAGAATTGTCCCAATACTATTCTATTGGATTATCATCCAATAGAATAGTATTGGGACAATTCTATGAGATATTCCAAGGTGCAATTTATTAAAGATACGGCAATGAGAAGCTTAAAATCATTCTCTGTATCTATTTTCCATCTTTTTAGTGATTTTTTTTACTTGTGGGAACCACAGACATTTTTATGTAGCATTGTGAAATCAAGAATATTGTGTGTAAAAATACTATCGTTAATACTCTGTCTTTATTATTGTTGTAAATTAACATAATTAAAGGAAACTTATATAGTCCCTGGATAAGATTGAAGTTGACCTCGTTACCATGGCTTTAGTAGATCTGGTTTTGATTTAGAATTTAAAGAGTCAATGTAACTTAATTGCAAATTCTAATAAAAAAAATACATTTTACAACATACTAGGGATCATTAAAGCTTATGTTAGATAGAACAAAGAAGTGATCTATCACATTAGTTACGCGATACGATATAATACGATAGCTGCACATTAATGGCGAATCATTAAGAGGATACATTACATTTTTTTTATAAGGTAATATCATTATAACCTAGCTTGATTGCTTTACAGTGTATTGTGACACTAATAGCTCTAGATGCCATTATCGAATGCCGTCATGAGGCTTGAACGTGACTTAAAACCGACGGTTGCACATTCAAATATCATTGAGCGTAATGCTTAATTTGCTTAACATCTACGTATGCTTGGATGAAGATGGACACCGCTTTTACTCTTTCTTTCGCATTTTAAATATCCATTTTGAAATAGCTGAAAAACAGAGTGATGTGACTCTTGCTTTGTGTGACTAAAACAAGAATGCGCCTATATTTAATGTATTTTTCTCAAGAAGGATTCTGATCAAACAAATTGTCGTGGAGAGAGAAATTGTCTTGTTTGACGCTCATTTAGATAAAAAACTGAAAAATTGATAACATCTAGCTTAGGACTCAATCAGGCACTATCTAATTTTGTTGCCAGCTCCATAGGAGGAAGGAATAAAATATATTAAGAAGAGTTTAACAAGCTCGAATTATATGATTTTATTAAAATGAATCCAGGCTTTCGTCTCCCATATTTAAGCTGTATTTCCAGGTTCTGTTCTACAAGAGAAATGAACAAAATATATTAAGAAGAATTTAACAAGTTTAAATTATATGAATTTAAATTACTTATCATGGGCGAGGAGCTCAGAGCATTGTCTGAAACTTGTAACTCAAGTGTCAAATGCACATTAATCCTTGCACCTTTTCAAGCTTCTCTCTCTCTTTCCTTCTCCAATAATTGTCAAATTTCATGTTATAATTATAAATAATGTAGTTGGTGAAATTACGCTTTTTAAATTTATTAGTTAGTTACCGGTCGGCCACATAAAAGTGGATTTAAGCTTCACACATTAACTCATATTTAGTAAATGTAATTGAATTTACTATGTATCTATTTGTAATATTTTGAGATAACAAAACTAAATCGTAAGTTCAATAAGGAAGCTATCAACCGTCCACTTGACAAATTACGTCAATTTAGGACCAACTGACACCGCCGCGGTCCGCGTGCGTCACTACTTGTGTCACTAACACACTGCGGTGTGACGACCTCCCCAAATCTGGTGGCGATCACGTTTCAATTTTATACTGTTTCTAAATATTTGTAATGGCTTTGTTCTGTTTGTCTGTTTGTTTTTGTGCCTGTTGTGTGTATTATTTGTACATATTATGTTATATTACATGTAGTATTTGTTTGTATAAGAATATGTATGTTTATAGGTATTTATATTAGTTATAAATATATGTATTATAGTTGTATGTAGTTGTAAATATATGTGTATTTGTGTATTGTGTATTAGTTTATGTATTTTTGTATATATCATAAGTATATTATATGTTACTTAGTATTATCTTTTTTTTTGTTATGTGCACTTAACGTTATTCCACTCTTCTGTT